>NQII01000528.1:681416-713117 GCA_002778355.1 Clitarchus hookeri | reverse complement strand
TTTTTTTACGTGTTATTGAAGCCCAAAAATTACTGAATACTTGACACACTCGCACTGCACGCACGACACACGCGCGGGGACGTAAACACGGAATGGAGGGGGTACACGAGGGGTTTTGTGAACACTGTAACCGACCACTGTATCCCCCTCGCTGCATTCATCTCCCCGTCCGTGTTCTTACTGGGGAAGCCTCTTGGCAATGTTGGTCACGCCCTCAGATGATCTCTCTTGAGGGCGTGGAAGCGGGACTGTCACCTGACTCCGGCGGTACCCGGGTTGTCTCGGAGGGACGGTGCACTCCGCTGCACGTCGCCGGCGTACGAGTCGTGGAGGCGGTGACCGCCGCGTTCGGACCGACCGTCCCCAGTAGAGGGCGCGTCGAAGCTGCGCTGTTTGTAGTGGGGCGAACGTGCTAAAGGAGGAGGGACAAGGCACGCGTCACTATTAATACCAATCCAAAATACTTTCTAAAATGTGTCTCGTGTTTCAAAACACCATTTTACGAGGTAATATGAACGTTCAGGNTACCAATCCAAAATACTTTCTAAAATGTGTCTCGTGTTTCAAAACACCATTTTACGAGGTAATATGAACGTTCAGGATTTCATTCCGTTTTTTACTTTGTTCATTTCGTTTTCGTGTAATAATCACAGCTCTCTGTTTGAAGGTGGTTTAAACTGCATATAATGTGGTGAAGAGAGTGCACTCATGTGTGATATACGTTTTAACAATCCTAACGGTACCAATTAAACCAAAAACTAAAAGTAATGGTGTACATTTTAAAACTACACGCTTTCAATAAGAAATTATATCAAACATATTTTCCTCTCTATGTCAACTTAACTTGGTAGTGCAGACACTAAGGTAACGCCCCAAAAGCGAAGTGAAAAGTGTGTGAAAGTTCAATCCCGGTACCCTTCCAAAATTTTTAAATTTTTTTTAAATTGCGCTATATAAATAGCAAAGTATTGTAAATATGTTTATTTCTCGTAATTGTTTGGTTAAATTCAATAAAAACATTATTTAATTCGCCACTGCAGTTGGCCGACACTTATTCAATCAGGAAAATACTTTCACGTCACTAATTCAATCAGTGAAATTTTTACACTGAAACAATCAGTGGTTTTCCACTGATTCGAATTTAGAGTCTATTAAAACCCAAAAGTAACTGCTTAAAATTTTGAGGTAACAAAACACACCCGAAGTTTTTTTGTGCTATTGTCCATCGCCTTAATACCAATAGTACTTCCTTACGGCTGAATGCTACCTTGAGGCGTTACATTTTTTACTATAGAGATCCAACAAGGAATGGGTAATGAAGTGCGTCCCACCGACCAGCGGCATCGGACCGGACGATGCCGCTGGTCGGTGGGTTTTCTCGGGGATATCCCGTTTCCTACGTCCTTGCATTCAGCCGCTGCTCCATACTCACCTCACTTCACCCTCATAGACTTTCAGGACCTCGATGTTAAAAGCCGCCCAAATCTCTTCATTACTGCCAGTGTTAAATGCTTTGGGTGGAGGGGGGAGATAGAATGCAGGGGATATCGGCAGCTTATTGACGGTAGTGTGCCTATGTAGGTGGGGGAGTTGCGCCAGTTAACTCTGCCCGGCCAGGTTGCGGAGGCCCAGTCAACCCTCGTGACGCGATGGCATGCGGCATCGCCGTGCGCACATGTTTTGACGCCTGAGGGATCGCGCTTGCTGCCGAGCGGAAGCGGCCTGGCCGATCGTTAATGCCGCCATGTGTGGGCTACGTAGANAACGACTCTCAAACCATCACACGCCTCACCACCAACAAAACACCACAGCTCTCGTGGGGTTGCCGCGTTTTCCCCGAAAGGCGTTTCGTTTAACTGGGTTTTTTACCTATTGCGTTTGCCTGCAGCGTTTTACCTAACAGGCCTTTCTGCCTACAGTGTTTTCCGTAACAATATTTTTGCGTATTGCATTTATCCTACTGTGTTTTGCCTAACAGGACTTCTGCTNCATTTATCCTACTGTGTTTTGCCTAACAGGACTTCTGCTTAAGACGTGCTGTCTAACAGGTGTACCGCCTAACCAGCGTACCGCCTAACAGGCGTTGTACCTAACAGGCGTTGTGCCTGCACTGGAGACAATACGGCCCAAAAGACTTTGGGTAAAACGACTTGTCCCCGCTCTCGTCACAGAATAAATAAATATATAGAGGCGAGATGACGACCGACGTAGCGGTTCCTTTGATGTGGGCGTGCCCATTCCGTTGAACTGTAAACTGGCCTTGTGTCTGATTGGAGGCCACCGCGTGCTGCGAAATATTACCTGAAGGTTGGGCTGCCGGCTGGCGAGCAAGACGCCAGGCGCCGATTGGCGAACGGCGTTCCGACATAAATATCTGTTTACCCTCTGTATCCTTAAGGTGTTCGGCTGGTTGAAGGAATTTACCACGTCTAAGGCATAAAATGCGTGGGAGCGATAGGGTCTACCGAGACATGCACATCAACTTTCTCAACGCCTCTACGCGCAAAGCACTGACCTGGCGTGCTGTCTTGCCGTCGATAACACGCCTTTACGAGACTTTCATCGGATACCCTACCATTATTTGACGTAATAATAATAATAAAGGTATGCTGCACGTCCCTATTCCTTTTTTAATAAAGATGAAAATAAATGAAGGTATAATGTACGTTCCTATTCTTTTTTTAATTGTTTGTACCGGACTGTTCATACCTAAAAATGATCGTGAATACACCCTTTTGAGACATTTTCACTGTCACAAAAAAAAATTGAGAGACATGGATGATCTGAAAAACGCATACCGACGCGTAACGTTTCTAAAATGCTATTCGTAAGCAGACCTCGCTGAGACACGGTGGACGATTTTTCAATAAAACGTTTTCTGCTGGAGATCTGCACGCCGCTAGGCGGCCTACCCAGGCGCCCACCCTAATCTGTTCTCTTGCCACAGAGCAAGCCTTGTTAGAAGTGACCGTTTCGTTATTTAGTAACTTACGATTGGGTAGGTTTCTGTTCTGATGCTGTCGGCAGTAACTTGTCAAACGGCAGTAACGGCACACAAACATTTTAGCCTGAAAATCCATTTTAATGAAACACATTTCTTAAAAATACATGTGTTTATTTAATGTAACCCCTAAAAGATCTGAATGTTATTTTATTATAAAATTATAAGTCCTGTATTAATATTTTACAATATACAGATTGTCCCATTATTCTTTGAGGTGAACGGAGAGGCAGTGTTAAGAAAGAAAGTTCNTTACGATTGGGTAGGTTTCTGTTCTGATGCTGTCGGCAGTAACTTGTCAAACGGCAGTAACGGCACACAAACATTTAAGCCTGAAAATCAATTTTAATGAAACACATTTCTTAAAAATACATGTGTTTATTTTATGTAACCCCTAAAAGATCTGAATGTTATTTTATTATAAAATTATAAGTCCTGTAATAATATTTTACAATATACAGATTGTCCCATTATTCTTTGAGGTGAACGGAGAGGCAGTGTTAAGAAAGAAAGTTCATAGACCTGCAATTTTGTGTTTTAAACCCAAAAGGACAGCCTTATACACGGTGACCTTGAAATATCCAGGTAATACATGCCAACTCGTCAAGACTAGCAGCCCAGTGTTGCAACGCAGAGAGTGGCTGCTGCGCAACTGGCATGCGCTCTCTACTCCCAAATTCTTTCTACGCTCAAGTTGACGTTCAAGGAAGGAGTCGAATCACGTATAGTCTGTGCCAGTTAACATTTTATCCTCGCGCGTGAAAATGAACGAGTGGAACAGCAGGAGAAAAAGTTTAAATTTTTTATGGTGGAATCATTTCTCTTGCCGCCACTGTTTTAGAACAACATTACCACAATAACGTAATGAATAAATGGTACAAAGTTGCAGCTGAATCCGTTCCCGAGATAATGGGAAACGTATGCAAGAAAATGTAGTTTTTCAGAAATCGCAATCAAAAAAATTTACTTATAAATTGCGACGCCACTCAAAACACTGTTGCACTGTTAAGCTCCTTGAGTATCACTAAGCTATTATAGCAACCAATGCACACAGTCTTTGCGACGCGCTTTTCAGCTTCAATTAAAGACTAATCACAAACCTTTAGAGCAAATAGTTTCTTAGTTATTGCATTTTGAACTGAACAAGTGCTCACGAATACAAAAAAAAAAAAATCTCGTACAGTACCATAATAAAAAAATATTAAAAGTACTTAGTCAGTCAACATTTATGATATATAAACCAAATTAAACAGAAATCTCCAAATATTAACATGTCATACAAAAAAAAAAAAATATATGTATTTTTTCACCAAAATNATATATATATATATATATGTATTTTTTCACCAAAATCACCTTTTTTACTCATCTTAATGCACCTTGACGTACACATACCGTGTCCCACACCCCATCTTAGGAATTATTTTTTTAGCTTCCAACGGAAAACTGATAAAGGTGTAGGGTGACGTAGTGACATTTTAGACTTTGAAGTTCATAACTTTATTAGAAATGGACATATATTCAAACCCTTAGCCTATCTGTTCATACTATTGGAGTTACGCACTATACTCTTCGAGCTCACGCCACCGTGATTAGGCGCATTTGTTTTCAATTATTGTGTGTGTGTACACACATACATAAATGTGTTACACATAACATGTCACTGCTCCGGGAACAATAATAAACGTATTTGTGTGGTTTAACATTATTTCTGTTATGAAAAATAATAAATTTAAAAGTCTTCAGACTGTAATTATGAAAAATTCCTCAGAATTTCATCCAACGTTCTCCGATTTGGAAAAAAAAAAACACGCAACAAGCAGAATAAAAAACTTATGTAGATGCTAAACATAATTTTCCTTTATAGTCGGTAACGAAATCTCAATTTTGAAAGCCTAATTTTAAATTAAGACGTAAATTTCCGGCATGTCCTTTCCATTTGTTCGTTCAGAGCTGTGTTTCCCTGCAGTCTCGAAGAGCTGTCGTGCGGACAATTGCATCGCACTAAAATTTCAATCCGATGGATAAGTGTTCGTTTCGTCGATCCTCATTGGAGTGAGTGTGTATGTGCTAATTGCTTTTCTGTCGACCGGCGTTATCTTTTTCATCGCTGGGTTGTTTTTTCAAACGGAATGGGTTTGATTGAAAACAAGTTTCGGACTGATATGGGGGAAGGGGTCGTTANAGCTGGGTTGTTTTTTCAAACGGAATGGGTTTGATTGAAAACAAGTTTCGGACTGATATGGGGGAAGGGGTCGTTAAACGAACTTACGGTGCGGTTCCACGGGAGATTGTGCTTGCGTTTTCTGGCCGAAGTTTGCGCCGGCATAGGTGGTGCAGAGCTGACGATGTGTGTGTACAGAACAAGCGTACCGGAGAAACGAGGGAAGATAATGTGGCTGCGGAATTGACGGGATGAAGACGGGCGAAGAGACAGGAGCACTATGATGGGGGTCGAGACGATATCCACGGAGCCCCAGTCCAGTCTGCTGCGACTGGCAATCGAACAGGGAACCTTCATAAGCAGTACGTTAATGCCTCACAATTCTGTGAGTCTGAGGTCCAGTTTGTAAAAATCAAGTTTCCTTTTATGGAGAAAAATATACACCCATATTGCATAATCATACGTAACCAGTATCGGGCAATTTTTTTTCAATAACGCTTACGTTAAAACCTTAGTAACTAACTGTTCTTAAATACTGTTTCTAAGTATTTAACAAGTTTTAGACAGGTTTCATTGTAATTGATTATCCATAAAAAAAAATTAAATACTAGCCACTGCACGGCAGTTATTCTTCACCATATAAAACGAAGGAATATGTAATTAATTTGCCTTTATACACATATGCGCGTACGAAGCTAGAATCGGTTTCACTGTCAGCATTCGTAATTTCCATTGTGAATGTTTAAGTATGATAATTAAAAATATGCATAATGCAGTGCAGTGTATCTTAAAACATATATAGTTGCTATAACAACATTAAAAATTTTCCTTGGACAAAAATTTGTTTGCTAAAGTGTATACCGAAGACGTGCATATCGAGGTTTATGAAAACCGAATGGCTAATTTCTGGTACTTTACATTGCAACGGATAGCCTCCGAAGCATGAGACAGGCGAAATAATTCCTTCCTTCCCTTCATTTTTTTTTTTTCAAAAACTTAACTTTTTCATATTCTACAAATTTTACTTTAAGCAGAGTAAAACATCCGCCAGGAGACGATGAACATACTCAAAGTAAGGAGAACCCCAAGAATTTTAGTTTTTCAAAAACTTTATATAATTCAGTGCTTCTACAAAAACTGTTATCTATAACCAACAAGGTTATCCCATATATATANCTACAAAAAATTTTAACATTTGTTTTTAACAATTATCTCAAAACCCCACAAAAAACATAACACACAAGTGTACTGCTATTTTTATTTTTCTCCCTACTTACTTGTTCTTCGATCTCTTCTCTTTGTTCCGTTCAAACCGCCGCCATGCCCAGTGGCCGAAATGTCGTCTGCTGGAGCGGGCGAAGGAGTGGAATGAGAGGGGGGCGATCGCCGGGCCGCATGCCATCTGCTCGTATCTGTTCTTGTCCGACCCGCTCTGCAGTTAGATGCGATCCTTGCTGCTCCGATAAGGGCCCCATTTCATCACCAGGTATGGCAATTTCGGCGATTGGTCTTGACAATGAAAACTTTGTACGGTGAAATGTGACAACCCGTCACATCCTCCTCCCCTTAAAAGCACAGCATGTTGCGTAGAAAATCCATGCAGGGTCGAAAACTCCACCGCGCGGGGTGGCCATTCCGGGCCGTGGGTGGTCTGCCCCTTGTAGATAATGGTGAACTCCAAACTTCAGGAACCAGGCCTCGTAGATACCTCGACAAACCCAGGAGACTCATTCGAGGGTGACGTATTCGTTGGAACATACACATTGCAAAATATTTTGTGTGAGCGGTGATGGGGGTTCAACTTGCAACTTTATAAAAACACGTAACTCTTTTAACCCTTTAAAATTATGATAACATTTAGCCAGGCCCATAAAATCCTTAAAACTTCATAAAACATAGCTTCTTAAAGCATACATTACAAAATAATGAAAAAATCTAACAATTTAATCTGAAATAGTCTTCTTTGGAGCTATGGTGATGAGCTTCAACTAACACTAAGTCGCCAGGCCTTAGACTTGCGTCTTTGTAAGTGTTCGTTTTATCACTAGTTTTTCAATGGTATTCTACCAAAGTCTGTGACACTTCTTTCCATGTGGTTACTAGGTCTCTCTATTTGTCATATTCTCCAATCTAATATCTGATAATGACAAAGCATTTACGAAAGGATTGAGCAATTGCCGACCAAGGACAACGTGAGCGGGCGTGAATTTATGAGCAGAATGATTAACATTATTAAAGCTTAAAAACAACAGATATAAAATGTCGTCCCAATGGTGTTGTGCAACAGATTGAAAACTGCGTAACGCAATCTTAATATTCCCGTTAACACGCTAGACTAAATTTGCTTGTGAATAGTACGAAGATGTTTGCAACATTTTCACACCCTCCAAGATATTAAGTTCTCTAAACTCACCTGACAGAAAATAAGTGGCATTATCTGTTACAACAAACAAGGGGAACCTAAAACACTTTAAAATCTTGGCGTAACTGTTTTACACATTTCAGTGGCTTTTATTGATCATAAGGTTGATATCTGCCCAATGCTGTGGTTTATAAGTAGGTATTGAATCTGCTCTCGGCGCGAGGCGCTAGCGATTGATGCTGGCCCTCCGTGTTAGGGCGTAGGAATACGTCGACACTATTGTCTCTCGGTCTAATTTACTAATAAATTCACCTCGTTTCTTTAGGTTACCAATAAATCAGTTTTATTAACGCTTAACAGGGCCACTCATACATGTACACACGAGACAACACTCCCCTTCCCTTTTATACGTAGGCTCTGTATTGTTTGGCGCGGCGCTCCGCGTCGTGGAAGGGGGGGGGGAGGCAAGATTCTTCACACTCGCTGGATGACTCTACTTATCTGGATGGAGGCGCTGTCTTCTCTCAGCTGGCGACTTGGGACTGCTCCGGCACTTGGTGGGCGTCTCGACGCCCTCTTGAACTCCCGGTTCTCTCCGCACTGCTCGCTCGACGACGTCTGACTGACTGATCGATCATCGCACTGACTTCGTCCGGCTCCAACCCGGACACCTCGCTTCAGGTCCCCCGACTGACTGCCTGACTGCTCGATCCTCGACTGACTGATCCGTTCGTCCCGCTCTCCCGTTGTTTTGTAGGCTCCATCGCCATATTCAACTTGCAACATCCCTGCACGTGGCCAGGGTGCTTGCCGCATCCCCCCTGAGTCGTAAAGCATGTGGCCGCTGCTCCTGTGGTCCACAGTCGGCCTGGCGTCGCCCCTTGAAGTGGAAGTTTATTGTTCCGTTCTTCACGTGCGGGAACTCTTAAGTGGCCTCTTTGGTTCGGCGCACTTATGCCTCCGGATACCGTGTCGTTATTATTCCAGCACGCCTGCTAAAAGCTCTCAATGTTTATTGCTGAAACTAGCCCGGGACAGACTCAGCCGCTGGTGTGGGCTCAGAGTCCCTTGGCAGCTGCGAGACGCAGCTGCATCCGCCTTCCTCCGCACGTGGTCGTTCCGCCGGGCCGTCCTGGCGCCATTCTCCTCATCATGTCCGCAAAACCCTTAATCCTTATTGTGGTCGTCCGCCTGCGAGCTTCGCCAGAGCGTGTGTTCTGACGAATAAAATATAGGGACGCAGAATGCGTCAAGGTAAAGAAAAAACAAAATTTACTAAAACTATCTATTTCTACCAACACACAGAAAACCAGAAGTACTTCTAGGTAAAGGTCCCATAACATCTCAATACACCCGTTCCCATGGATAGGAAGCTAAAGATCCTGCATATTTCCCTTCGGGTTTCTGATTTTTTGTTTTTGTGCATTGACACGCTTCACACACACTCAACGCATCATTCTAAATATTTTCGGACTGCTGGTCACGTAAACACGTCTAGTACCCGCGAAATGGTTTTGTCTCGCCGTGTGTGTCCTCCAAAATACGATTCATNGGGTTTCTGATTTTTTGTTTTTGTGCATTGACACGCTTCACACACACCCAACGCATCATTCTAAATATTTTCGGACTCCTGGTCACGTAAACACGTCTAGTACCCGCGAAATGGTTTTGTCTCGCCGTGTGTGTCCTCCAAAATACGATTCATGGTAATACTTTTATACCATAGGGCGTAATACTTTCGAAACGAAAACTCAAAATTTCCTTTTTTTTTTTTTTTTTGTCCATTTGCCTAACAGTCCCTTATAAACAACATAAGTAGTCGTTCCTTGTATTATTTCAGCACGCATTTGTTGACACTCTGGGTCAGATTTTTGATACTCCTTTATATTCACAAACACACTAGCAAAATTCTGAAGCGTATTTATTTGTGCCTCGTTCGTGCACTCGGTTGTATTTATCTGATCTACAACATTTGATTCTGCTTGGGTGACCCCATTAAAGTCATCCTCACAAATCATACGAGAAAGTGCGTCCGCGACTGCATTTCCTGTGCCTTTTATATACTGTGCGTCAAACTAGAAACATTAAAACGCCCTAATCGTCTAGCAAGACGTCCAGCAGGTTTTTGAGATTTTAACAACCAACTTAACGCTTGGCTGTCGGTCGGTAAACAATTTAAAGGATGTGTGATCTAGGTAATTAGCAAATCGCGCCATCGCCCAAATACAGCTAAGGCATTCTTTCTCGTAGATGGTATACTTTCTTTCTGCGCTCGTTAACTGTTTACTAGCATATGCTACTGGCACATATAATCCATTTTCCTTTTGGCTTAACACCGCACCTAAAGCGATAGAACTCTTACATCACAATGCAAAAAAAAATTCTTGCTCGAAATTTGGCAGAAATAAAAGAGGAGGGGTTGTTAAGCATCCCTTCAACTTTCGAAAAGCCTGCTGTTGTTCCTTTTCCCGTATAAATGCTACCCCTTCCGTTTTAACTTATTTAAAGGGTCGCATAAAAAAATTGAATAAATTTATTATAAAAAGCAACCATCCCTAGGAAACGTTTTCCCCCACGTTAATGTTTTGGCTGTGGGAAATTTATAATTGCTTAAAATTTTTCTGTGTCCGTACGCAAACTGCCTTCTGAAATTATGAAACCTAAGTAGCGGACATTTGCTCTGCCTAACTTATTTTATCTGGATTCACAGTCAACCGAGCGTCTCGTAAATCCTCCGAAATCATATGCATGTGCTTTAAATGCTCTTCTAACATGAATTCATAAATGTACACGTCGTCAATGTACGTGAAAACAAAATCATAATTTACCCAACACATGATGTAACATACGTTACATTCCTTGAGGCCCTACATTTACGCGCATCAGGAGACGTGTCCACTGAAATAATCCCCAAAGTGTACAAAAGGCAAGGGTATCCCTAGACTGAGGAAGCAATTCACACTGTAAAAAAGCTGAATTTAGGTCCCAAATAGCGAAATATTTTGTTGAAATACTGTCTCCATTACTGGCATTGGGTAAGCATCAAAATACGACTTCTTATTGATTTTGCGGTAATCGCAGATAAAAGGTACTGGCCTGACGTTTTTTTTTTTGGCAATAAAAAATATGGACTAGCATACACACTTTTATGGCGTCTCAGTAATTCCTTGCTTCTGCAAATATAATACCATCTGCTTAAAAATGTTCAATTTCGGTGTCGCAAGCCGATAGGGAACAGAAACCACTGGTTCATTATCTTTCAAATTTAAACGAACCAAAACCTGTTAACAATGCCCTAGCTTACCTGTTATAAAATATTTTAATTCTTTTATTTTCATTATTTATTTTTCAACTCAATCATTATGTTCATGTAACTGAATCTTTCGCACATGCATCGTGTAGCTTACCAATTTAACAGGAGTGTAGGTAGAAAAACTAAAAGTTGAGCACCTTTTTGCTACATAAATACACGCCTGGATTTTTCCCAAAAAACTCCAATCCTAAAATAACATCATGAGACAATTTTTCTAATAAACGGAATTGTTATTTCCACGAAAAATTTTCAATCGTTATCTTTACAACTACGGCATTTGAACAAATCAAACATCCATCGGCCAGTGGAAAAAAAAACTACATCCCCCTNCCTTTTTTTATTATAACAGTTCCCACAGGATTTTCTCGCATCAACGTATTACAAAACTCATGGCTCATAAGTGACACGGAAGAACCCGAATCAATTTAAGCTGATACTTCAAGGTTCCCTGTTATTGCCGGAACAAAAAGTAGACTTTCCCTTCGCCGAAATACATTATTTACACAACTTATTACAACAAGGTTTTTTTTCGTAAAGAACGCTGAATTTGTTTTCCCGCATTTTTACATCTGAAACACGTAATAACTCTTTTGTTCTTTTACTGAAGTGCCTTCTTCCTTGACATTTCCTACATCATCGTTTTGATTTTCCTGTCCTTTATCACGTTCTTCCTAAACTACGTGGGCTTCCTCAGTTTTACCTTAATTTTTATGGAAACAGTTTTCGTGTAATGTGATTTGTGCGAAAGCAAATACTACACTGACGTTTTGATTACACTGTCTTTGCCTGTCCTTCAACTTTTTTATAAAAGAATTTTTCGGTGGTATGATTTGTACGAAAACAAACGCTATATTGCCGTTTTACCTTTGCTTCCACCTTTCGGTTACATTCTCCCACTGTCAATTCTACCTCGGTAACCAATCTTAACAATTCCTGAAATGTAGCGGGGTTGCGTGCAAAAGTAAAAAAAACTTATTGTTTTCTGTAAGCAAACAGTAAAATATAAATTCAACTGCACGTGCCGGGAAAAAAATATTTCGGCCATGTTCCCAGCCGTTGCAGAATTACGTTTTGTTGTTATTCCACACGACCCGTACAATTTACCGGGATAAAAAGTATCCTATTTCCTAATTCCAGGACCTAAAGTACCTACATTCCAAATTTCGTCAAAATTCGTCCAGCCATTATGGAGCTGAAATGGTAACAATCACACACGCAGACTTTCGCATTTATAATATTAGTAGGATTAGTAGGATAACCCAATCAAAATGTATTATAATTTGCTATTTTGAATGATATTTGATTTAACGAAGGTTTTTGTGTGCCCGCTGGCGAAAATTTTAAAGCATAGAATTGGGGTCCCGACTATTTTTAAAGCTATTACAAGTAAAGAAACATGCACAGACTAGAAAACACATCTTCCAACACACACACTGTCTACCTTCATATGTAGTCGGTATGTTTAATGTTGCGTGAGATTATTTTGGTGATATTCGTTTAGCTAAATTATTGTTAGTTCTGGTAGCCAATTTTACCGTCGTGGTCATGTTAGTCTCGTGTTGACGTCACTTACGTAATGTTACACGAAATTACTTTCAAACACAATTTAACTAGCAGATATTCTGTTAACGCGCACGATTGCCGAGATTACCAGGGAAGTGCTTGCAATATCAGGAAATACGAGTGACTCGGGCGGAGTTTCACCACATGCATGGAGCTGCGTTCGTGGAACACAGCACTGCTGCCATTACCGTAATGAGAACTCCTGGCCAACGGAATAATGACATCGTTCGCCCAGCGGGCCAGCGCTTCGAACTGTTCCGAACGGTGTAGTTTGGTCTTCAGAGAACTAAGTGAGGTGTTACTATGATGCCGTGCAGTTGATTACGATAATGCAACACCACGTTAGCAAAAAAAAATGTGCCAGCATTATTTAAACAAATTAACATTTGCGTGATTACGTCGGCAATGATCATTCGTTGATTTGCCTACCACCACGCATTCGGTTGCAAGTCTGTTTTGCTGCCCGTTAACAGTTGTTCGTAAAAAAAATTTGAAGTTTTGAAGATTATGATTTGCATTAAGCGATTTGTCTGTTTACTTTCTAAAAATATACCTGAAAGTTTGAGTTGCAGTAGTGATATTTGAAGCTCTTTAGAGGCGGCATTGCCTTTGAACGCTCTATGCCGAAGTGTTTTTGGTTAAGAAAAAGTTGTTTTTGTGTATATAGNTCTTTAGAGGCGGCATTGCCTTTGAACGCTCTATGCCGAAGTGTTTTTGGTTAAGAAAAAGTTGTTTTTGTGTATATGTATGTGTATTTATAGTGTTACTAACTAGCTTTTCAGCTAATTCGTACTTGAAAGTATTTAGGGACGTAGCTCAATAATGACTCATGATTCGGTAGAGCACAGAAAATATAAGATGANTATAGTGTTACTAACTAGCTTTTCAGCTAATTCGTACTTGAAAGTATTTAGGGACGTAGCTCAATAATGACTCATGATTCGGTAGAGCACAGAAAATATAAGATGAGTTTTATTACATTTAAGATTATACAGTTGTTATTTAAATGACTATTGATCGGGGGAGCTTTACATTTAATTTAAGATGATTCATTATTACTTTTAATTCACGCCATTTTAATTAAACTTAAGTGGAAAGTCATCACTTTGTTGTAGCCGGAGGCTGATTCTGAGAGACAGTTAGTGACGGCCGGACACACCCATCTTCCTGGTCTGCTTCGCTGGTCGGGTCGACGCCCAAAGGACTAAAGACGAAAAGACCCCTGTTCCGGGTGTTACACCGGCCTATATCAAGCGCGTGGTTCTGCGGCCCCGCTCAGTGACCGGTGGAGGGGATTTCTGCAACTGTCTTATTTCGCAAGGATCGACGACCAAACATTAAACCTGGAAACGAGCGGTATTGCAACGCCACCATTTGAAGGTGTGACCAGGCAAGCCGTTCAGTTAAGGCCTGATCACACCATAACAATAGGCAACGTCGTGTGCGAGTTTTTTTGTTGATGCCGATTCAGGTTCCGTTTTCATATGTATTTATTTAAGACCGTTATAGATGAGAATCATGTCCTAGTATACTCCCTAATATCTTAAATCTAATGGGAAGGATCAGTAGTTATTGGATAGCTGATTTCCCACGAGTAAACAAACTCCAGGAAAGGAAATACATAGAACGAGAAGTTTTCTTCAGTACTGAACACACGTAAATAAATTTAAAAAAGTGATGCCAACGGAGAATAGATGGAACGTAAAGTTTTTTCATGAATTCAGCGGTCGTATTCACGGAGAGAGTAAATGGGAAGGAACCAATAACATTTAAGACGTCGGCCTACCCGGTGCTCTAACCGAGCTGCAGAATGTTTGGAATACGAGTTTTTTTTTGACGAAGCTGTTAAACGTGTCTCTAATAAGTTTACCTACGTAAAGAAAACATACCAATACGAGGACGGAACGGTACTTACCAAGATATCACGCATTCTACTAATATTATTTTAGAGCCCCTTTGACGACGTTAAATATGCTTTTTAGAACTGGCGTATTTTAAAACACACTACCCGGACGTGAGCGAAACTACAGTAGGAGTCTATATTGAACTTGAAATGACAGCGTTACCAGTTCACATCCTTGCGCGTAGCGGTGATGGTGCACTGGATGCCCGTGTCAGTGTAGCCCTTATCGCCTCCCGCGCCTCTGGACCTGACACGGAAATAGCTCCAGGAGATGCGGAAATTCTGGCTTCCAGTGGCGCGGGAACGTTGTTGAGGCAGTGTCTCTGTTTAAAGCTCGGCCCTTACACGCCATGTTGAATTACTGGTTCCAGCTTATTTCACTCATTTTGAAATTAAAAGTGAGCGAGTGAATTAAGATATATGGGCGGCTCTTAACGGCGATGTCTTGAGAGCCGATGAGGGTGATTGAGGTGAGAATGGAGCAGCGCTGGAATAGAAGGGTGGGGGAAACGGGAGATCCCCGAGAAAACCCGCCGACCAGCGGCATCGTCCAGTAAGATTCCCACGTGTGGAAATCCGAGAGCTACCCCGGCCGGAGATTGAACCTGGTTCGCCTTGGTGAAAGGCGAGCAGGCTAACCGCTCAGCCACCGCGGCCCCTTTAAAACCACAACCATACCTCTCTGGCAATATACATTACGCTGTAGAACAAACATAAATTCTGAACTTTTGTTAAGTATACATGACATACAAAGTGCAGCAGCGATTTAAAATTATCAATAGATTCTTGCCGTTCCAAAATTACCAGATAACGCGTCGATAAAATTCGGTGACTAAGAAGGCATTTGTAATATGTACATGTGCTATAATAGAAAACCTTTAGTTATTTCATTGCAAGAAGTTTGACACATTAATGGAAAATTAAACATGGCCGACGATTCCGAGCCATAAAGGCCCTTTCTGCACACTGCACCCTTTCACATTACCAGACGAGAGTANTAAACATGGCCGACGATTCCGAGCCATAAAGGCCCTTTCTGCACACTGCACCCTTTCACATTACCAGACGAGAGTACTCTTTCATGCGCTCTTGCCTGTCGATTTGGGACGAAACGCGCTCTCGCTCTTTCTTTCTCTCTCTTTCTCTCTCTTTCTCTCTTTTTCTCTCTCTTTCTCTTTGTGTCTCTTTCTCTTTGTGTCTCTTTCTTTCTCTTTCTCTCTCTTTCTCTCTCTTTCTCTCTTTCTTTCTCTTTCTCTCTCTCTTTCTCTCTCTCTTTCTCTCTCTCTTTCTCTCTCTCTTTCTCTCTCTTCCTCTCTCTCTTTCTCTCATTCTGCTTGGTGAAGAAACATAGCATATAATGAAAGTTTTTAACGGNTAAACATGGCCGACGATTCCGAGCCATAAAGGCCCTTTCTGCACACTGCACCCTTTCACATTACCAGACGAGAGTAGTCTTTCATGCGCTCTTGCCTGTCGATTTGGGACGAAACGCGCTCTCGCTCTTTCTTTCTCTCTCTTTCTCTCTCTTTCTCTCTTTTTCTCTCTCTTTCTCTTTGTGTCTCTTTCTTTCTCTCTTTCTCTTTGTGTCTCTTTCTTTCTCTTTCTCTCTCTTTCTCTCTCTTTCTCTCTCTTTCTCTCTCTTTCTTTCTCTTTCTCTCTCTCTTTCTCTCTCTCTTTCTCTCTCTCTTCCTCTCTCTCTTTCTCTCATTCTGCTTGGTGAAGAAACATAGCATATAATGAAAGTTNTTCTCTCTCTTCCTCTCTCTCTTTCTCTCATTCTGCTTGGTGAAGAAACATAGCATATAATGAAAGTTTTTAACGGCACGTATAATAAATCTGAACATATGCATGGACATTTAACATAATAGTTAAAAAAAATACCCTGTTATTGTGTTTCAAATTCAAAGCACTCTTTTACGGCTCAAGTTATTTCTTATTTTAACTTTATTAAGACTTTGCAGTGAACACTTGTTATGTCTAAAATTATCTAACGTTTCATAATAGAAAATTTAGTGTAGTTCAAATAAGTACATACATTAAACCCGATGCTAAAGGGAATTTATCCGATCCGCCGTTTGAAATAACATCACTTACCTTTGTGAGATAATATGACGGGTGCCTGAGAGCACGCAAGGAAATTCAGATTTTCAGTTTATTTTAAAAAGGTTTCAAGTTTCAATTTTGAGCTCACTTTGGAAACCGCCCAATCAGAGGCGTGCCTCTGTAAGCTGCATCCATTTGATTTCTCTTTAATTTTATCAGAAGTATAATGTTTTATATATATGTTTCCCAGAGCTTTCTCTCGTATATGTTAGGTCGGAAGAAAGAACAAGAGTTTTGTTTCTAGCAAGGAACGACGCCAGACGTGCACGAGAGCTGCTTGTGGATTAGTTACTTCCCGGGTTACATCGGTGTGCTCCCAAGAGAGCTGCGAATTGTTTCAACTCGGCGTGTGGAACCACACGACTCCTACGAACACCGTCGAAGCGCTGGGGATGTTTCAACGTTCCGCTCTCACGCGATTAGCAGCCCCCAGGCCGTGTCGCCTGTGTTTGCTCCCGTCACATATAAGCGAGCCCTTAGGGACGGTGTAGGTGGCTTGGCGGTTATCCCTCGCCCTTGGTAACGCGTCTGGTTCGCAAACTAGCCATACGTCATTGTGGTGTATGTGAACACGATGACAACAAATATTAGTAAATAAATAACAGAGTTTTGCCATAAAAAATTGCGCCCATTTACTTTGGAATTCCGTTAGTATTGGACCAGATTTTCCCCATTGGCGTAAAAAAACATAGTTAGTCAAGGGCGTTAAAACTCAACTGTATTACTCAAGTAGACGGTTTCGACACTATTTTTACGAGTACTCCTTCGTGATTAGTTGCACAAATCTCGGCCATGCCGTAAGCAACTGCTGCCTGTAGTACTTACATACCGAAAAAGGGTCGGCAGCTTATCGTGCTCGTGTCCACACCTGTTCCATTATCGTGCTCGTGTCCACACCTGTTCCATTATCGTGCTCGTGTCCACGCCTGTTCCATCATCGTGCTCGTGTCCACGCCTGTTCCATTATCGTGCTCGTGTCCACGCCTGTTCCATCATCGTGCTCGTGTCCACGCCTGTTCCATTATCGTGCTCGTGTCCACACCTGTTCCATTATCGTGCTCGTGTCCACGCCTGTTCCATTATCGTGCTCGTGTCCGCGCCTGTTCCATTATCGTGCTCGTGTCCACGCCTGTTCCATTATCGTGCTCGTGTCCACGCCTGTTCCATCATCGTGCTCGTGTCCACGCCTGTTCCATTATCGTGCTCGTGACATAAATAAGTCAGCCGGGGAACAAGAAGTATTGACTTATCTCTTAAATTAACGCTCGCTATAAAATTAATTTTCTCGGACGGAAAATAAAAAGTTGAAGTTAATGAACATTAGTTTTAAACCACTGGGAGTGAAATTCATTTGTTTATTTTAGTAGGGAACTGTAACTGTCCCTTTTGGTTGAGTCGTGTGCCTCTTACTCTCCCCGCGTACACTGCGCAACGAATGGGAAAACAATGTGGCCAGTAATTAAACTTTGCAGTTGTTTCTCCCGCAAGACGAGCTGCAAAATTCTAGAGATGCGGTTTCCTGTGTACTTTAATGAAGTTTGTGAAAGTTCTTGCGGCCCAGCACACCAGTAGTTTGTGAGATTACGTGCCAGGATGTAGATGCACGTTGACTGTAACGGCCCCTGCCTTCCCAGCCGGCGGCCGCCAACTTCCACTGGGGAATCAATGTTAAACGAAATTCCTTCTCATTGCGCCAATTTTAAAGATTTCATGTTAAATAAAAAAATGTTTTGACGCGACTTTCTCAAAGACTATTGCTACATAAAATTATTAAAAAAATATATATATATATATGTTACATGTACATTTGAATATTTTCATTTTAGAAAAAAAATATTTATTAAACAAAACAATTGGCAAAATGTCTTAGCGTAGCAAAATTCCTTTAGAAATTTCACGCAGAATACCTTTTGTTTGAAATAGTTACCTTTAAAATTGACGCAATGAGAAGGAATTTCGTTTAACACTGGTTCCCTATTTGAAGTTGCCGGCTGCCGTCTGGGAAGGCAGGGCCGTTGAAGGATGATGCTTAGTGAGGGGTGTGTTTGTGTGAGGCGCAAAAATCGATAAAGTGCTACGGCAGACGCCGGCCGGTGCGTCTNATTTATTAAACAAAACAATTGGCAAAATGTCTTAGCGTAGCAAAATTCCTTTAGAAATTTCACGCAGAATACCTTTGTTTGAAATAGTTACCTTTAAAATTGACGCAATGAGAAGGAATTTCGTTTAACACTGGTTCCCTATTTGAAGTTGCCGGCTGCCGTCTGGGAAGGCAGGGCCGTTGAAGGATGATGCTTAGTGAGGGGTGTGTTTGTGTGAGGCGCAAAAATCGATAAAGTGCTACGGCAGACGCCGGCCGGTGCGTCTGAAGATATATCGCCTCTACGCGCAAAGTTGAGAACTAGCGTGCAGTTTCCCCGTCGTATTGATGGAACAATTGGAATTTAACCGCTGACGCTTTCATTTTATTGGACGCGACACTGTAGCGAAGTTTAATGCACTTCTGTGTTGTATTTTCGCACGAATCGTGTTAGTATATTTTGAGATACAGCGGTCTGGAGGATACGCCGTTTTCAGCCATGTTTGAGGGCATTAGATTAATGCTTCCAATGTTCGTGATGTCTTGAAAATGCCACTAACGGNACCATTCACGACTAGTCTGAAGTGTGTTTTATTTTCGCAGGTAAGCATTTTTGACGCAGGTTTACTAGTTTTCTAAAAAAAAAAAATATATATATATATATATATACACACATTACAATGCAGTTAAAGTGCTCAGGTACGCGGCCACATTAACGTTTCGTAACTGTCGCAGGATAA
This sequence comes from Clitarchus hookeri, assembly GCA_002778355.1. NCBI lineage: Eukaryota > Metazoa > Arthropoda > Insecta > Phasmatodea > Phasmatidae > Clitarchus > Clitarchus hookeri. The sequence goes on along the minus strand of NQII01000528.1, from coordinate 693,888 downwards.
AGAGGGAAAACTAGAAAATTTCTTAGTTTTAAATATTTGTTATTTCATGAAAAATGTGGCCGCGGTGGTGTGGTGGTCAGACTACCCGTCCACTACCGAGACAACCCGCCGATTTTTACCTCACACATAAACGTATCCCACGCATGAAATAAGCGCTCGCGGCTTAGGCTGGAGGGTGTGTCGTCTTCCCCACCTTCCCCTTCTGACGGACCACCTGGTGACGTCATCGGTTCCTGATTCGTCGCAACTGCTCAGAAGTCCCGCGAATGCGCGACGTTCTGAGAGATATAACTGGAGATAGGTTCCGTGTGCCTTGATACGCTTTGTTTTTATTTACTGTCTCTGTAAATTAACTTATGGAGGAATATACGTAAATACAAAATGGCGGGGATACTCCCTTAAGACATTTTTGCTTCTCTAAAATATGTAATTGTGGTGCGATTAAAACCTAATTAACATGTTACATAAAACATAAGGACTATAATTCAGAAATGAAAATTTTTAAGTAGTTATGAGTACATATAGAAAAGACTTTCTTAATTAGAGATTATATAGGCTGTTCGGAAACTCACACGGAATATTTCGCGAAGAGATTCCTTCTGAAAAATGAGGTAGACGTATGTCATACAACTTATAGCCTAATTCAGTTCCCGAGGGAGATATACGCTCTTGAAATTCGTGTTTAGAAACTGAACTTTTGTAAAATATCAGAAACTGTGTGAAATTAAACTACGATTCTATGGCAAATGTTCCGTGTTATCGAGATCTTCAACCTATAAAAAACCGGTGTTGAAAACTTCCGCCTTCATAAAAATAATAGGGTTTGTCATCCTTTAATTGCATACNCCCCTTCTGACGGACCACCTGGTGACGTCATCGGTTCCTGATTCGTCGCAACTGCTCAGAAGTCCCGCGAATGCGCAACGTTCTGAGAGATATAACTGGAGATAGGTTCCGTGTGCCTTGATAAGCTTTGTTTTTATTTACTCTCTCTGTAAATTAACTTATGGAGGAATATACGTAAATACAAAATGGCGGGGATACTCCCTTAAGACATTTTTGCTTCTCTAAAATATGTAATTGTGGGGCGATTAAAACCTAATTAACATGTTACATAAAACATAAGGACTATAATTCAGAAATGAAAATTTTTAAGTAGTTATGAGTACATATAGAAAAGACTTTCTTAATTAGAGATTATATAGGCTGTTCGGAAACTCACACGTAATATTTCGCGAAGAGATTCCTTCANGAAACTCACACGGAATATTTCGCGAAGAGATTCCTTCTGAAAAATGAGGTAGACGTATGTCATACAACTTATAGCCTAATTCAGTTCCCGAGGGAGATATACGCTCTTGAAATTCGTGTTTAGAAACTGAACTTTTGTAAAATATCAGAAACTGTGCGAAATTAAACTACGATTCTATGGCAAATGTTCCGTGTTATCGAGATCTTTAACCTATAAAAAACCGGTGTTGAAAACTTCCGCCTTCATAAAAATAATAGGGTTTGTCATCCTTTAATTGCATACNCAACCTATAAAAAACCGGTGTTGAAAACTTCCGCCTTCATAAAAATAATAGGGTTTGTCATCCTTTAATTGCATACAATTTTTTTACCTTCAAGTTCTATTGCTTTTTGTGATGTCTTATTAAGCAGTACGTCCTACTCAACAAGAAAGGTCCTCTTGTTGCAAGCGCCTAGGACCCGCCGTTTCCCCTTGTAAGACTCGCAAAATTTTCAGCTGTGATGTTACAACGCCAGGCATGCGGGCAATACTTTTCCAAATGACGCTAAACAAATCGTAAGCAACTGCTATTGGGCCGACTATTCCCGAAATCACAGGTGAAACGAGACAGCCGGTGTGTGATGGGCTTACATGTGTGTTGGACTGCACTGTAGACACCATGTCAAGGTTTACGTGGGATGAATTAATCAACATACATATGTACGGTGCGGCAGGCTGCAGGGGTCAGAGAGCAAGAAATTTGTACCAGCAGAAATACCAATACCGGGTGAGTAGAAGGAAAAAGCCGATTCTGTCACAGGGGATCGGAGATGCGGTGCCGCGGTGGCACCACCGCCATATTGGATGACGTCACGCGGCAACCTCCAGCTCTATCAAATGTCATTTCTCGCCAGCAGCGGACATGTCGGATTTCCCTTTTTCCCNAGACACCATGTCAAGGTTTACGTGGGATGAATTAATCAACATACATATGTACGGTGCGGCAGGCTGCAGGGGTCAGAGAGCAAGACATTTGTACCAGCAGAAATACCAATACCGGGTGAGTAGAAGGAAAAAGCCGATTCTGTCACAGGGGATCGGAGATGCGGTGCCGCGGTGGCACCACCGCCATATTGGATGACGTCACGCGGCAACCTCCAGCTCTATCAAATGTCATTTCTCGCCAGCAGCGGACATGTCGGATTTCCCCTTTTCCCTTTTTTTTTTTATTTCCACCCTGCTCTGGTATTCCACCTCAACACTTCACAATCTTGTATTCCGTTTGGGAGTTTTTCTCATATTCTTCGAGTTCTCCCTCTTGTCTCGGCCTTTCTATCCCTTGGGGTTTTTCTCATAGTTCTCCTGGTCTCCTTCCTGCCTCTCGTCCATTCTCTCTCGTCTTCCATGTTCTAACCCTCGAGGGGTTTTCTCAGAGTGCTCATGGTCCCCTTCCAGTCTCTCGTCTCCCAGGTCCTAACCCACCCCCTCTCTCTCACAAGTCGCGCCCTCCTCCATCACCGTCGACGCTGTCGTTTGCTGAAGGCAGCAATCTTTAATTCTCGCTGCCAGTCGACTGCTGCAAGCGGCCATATTTGATTCCCGCACTCGCCACCAGTGTGTGTGTGAAGTGCTACAGGTGGCGGCCAAGAGCGCTGGTATCGTAGACTTGCCATATGTAACACCGTCAGCATCGACAACAGCAAGGGTCCCTGGAGAGTCGCTGCAAGCATTGTGGAATCATTGTTACTATTGTGGAAATACTTTCAGTAAAAGTTGTATTGCATGCCGATATAAAGGTGGCCATTACATGTTCAGCCAAGCATACAAGGCATTTCACTGTAATAACTACGATGCACAAAAATCCGTAATACTTGAAGGTAAAATAATTCTATGCAATTTAGAGTGTGGCCACCCCTATTATTTTTATGGATGTGGAAGTTCTCAACACAGGTTTTTTTTATAGGTTGAAGATCTCGATAACACTTAATATTATCACCGTCCTCACGTGGCGTAATCGGTTGGTGCGCCGCCGGTCTGGAGTGTGGGAGATTCTGTGTTCGAACCCTAAGGTAACGCGTGGGAGTTAATTTAATTTATGTTATACGTTAGTTTGTAAGTCGTCCGCTGATACGACTTCAGGCGTAACACCCGGGGGACTTTAATAAGCCCTTTACAATACAATTCGAAACATTGTACAAAGAATCGTAGTTGATATTCTGCGAAAATTCCATTTCTGAACTAGATTTTCAAGAGCGCATACCTCCCTTAGGAATTGAGCTAGACTATATGTTGTTTTTGAAACTGTTTACCTCTTTTTTCCATAAGGCATCTCGTCGTGAAATATTTCGGGTGAATTCCCGAACATTCTGTATAGACCTTCAATATCCTTCAATATATGAGTGCATCTCGGTGAACAATAACAGCGTGGGCGCCCAATAACTCATATTCCGAAGCCCTTTACCNTCGCGTTTCATCGGGCGTGTATGCGTGAACGCATCGATAGGAGGGAACGATAATTTATCATTTGGTAGAAAATATTTACTGATAGTATGTCACCGAAACAGCGGCGGCCATCTTATTTACATTCCCGCGTTTCCCGAGCTTCGAAACGCATGGCTATCGCGTGTCCGGCGCGGCTTGTGTTTGTGCAATGTGATACTACAAAGCGTCAAAACATGCGCGATAAGCAAACTCCATTATTTATGGAACAAAGACAAACTTTCGGCATGTCGGCCGCCTGCTTGCGCGCGTAACTCGATACGAGTGTTTGCAGTCCCCCCTCCCCCTCAACCACCTAGCTGCTTCCGACACTTCACTCGTGACGCTGACATAAAAGGAATAACGCATACATGGTTTGTGGTCAGCGGGTAGAAAACAACATTCTCATTCGAGACAGGGTCCTCGGTTGGAAACAGTGGGGGGGTTTTTTTTTTGTGAGAAGGGGTTATGGTGCTGCTAGAAAAACTGATATAAAATACTATCACTGTAAAAAAATTGTTTCTGGTTAACTTCCCAAACTGTAATGTCAGTTTCTAACATATATGCATTGCATGGAAATGATACCACATATCAGGTTGCAAGTATGAGTNGGGGGGGGGGGCCTTCCGTCATATTTTACTGTTTCCTCAACAAATGCAGCATTGCTAACATCGATGTATCATAATTTACCATTCGCGCTATTTCACCATACGTATGCACTGATATGGAAAATTTGCGAATAATTTGTTGGAGCGATGAGTGTATGCATGTATGTATGTATGTGTATATGTATATATACACACACACCAACACACATGCCCGCACACACAGGGTGTATCTAAATTCGACAGACACACTTCGGCTGCAGGTTAATCACGAAAAAATAAGTTGGAAACATGTATACGACCTATGGTCTAAAGATAATACTGATAGCGGTACGCACCTCTGAAGATGGATCTGAAACACTTGTTTATTGCAAATATTGGATATGTTATATTTAAGATGGAACACTTATTGTCTGGATGATGGTTACCTGAACAAAGATCTTCAAACACTACGACACGTGTCTCTGCCATCATATTTCATGTAAATAATCACGGTTACTACATCCTATTTCGAACTGGCCTGCGTGTGGCGGACCGTATTTGAGATTTTAAAAAATGGATTATTAATCCCCAAGTCACATTTAACAAAAATGTCGAATTGTGTGAATACCCTAAGCATCGTCATTTTGGAATAATTCGTGTTTTACTTTCAAATAATATTTACCAATACCTGGAAGGTGAGGCACGCGCAATACCCAATAACACATTGTTGCGGCTCTTCGAGGTAGGGGAAGGATTCCAGAGAGAGGCATGTGGGAATCGTGCTGGTCGATGCCACTGGTCGGCGGGTTTTCTCGAGAGTCTCCCGTTTCCCGCGCCCTTGCATTCCGGCGCCGCTCCACACTCACCTCACTTAGCCCTCACCGGCTCTCAAGACCCGGATGTTGAGAGCAACCCCAAATCTCTCCACTCCACGCTCTAAAGAGTTCGCTTGTTTCTGAAACTGTAAAATCGCAGTGTTTTTTTTACGTGAATACGCCTTTCAAACCGGACCGAGACGCTGGGGTACTAGAACGATCAACTGCGAGGTAACGTCTGCAGGGTTGATCCCCTCCGACAAATATAACTCCGTGACAATAGTTCATCCACTGTTAGTTCACACTTTTCTGAAGCCCTCCCAAAGTCCTACTTCCCGGATATTCCTCCGCCTAGTGCAAACAAAGCTTAACTAAGTTCGGAAAATTACACCAAAGAGACAGCGCGCCGCATTCGTGCGCACTCAGTCTAATAAGGTTTTACATTAGAACTATTTATTATTAGGTGTTTAAACACACCTATTTTCTCACTGTTTTTATTCATATTAATTGTATATGAAATATTAAATTTTACATATTTATAAGTAATAAATACAATATAATTTAACAAAAAAAAAAGTACTTTTATATTATTCTGTGTTAACACAAGTATAACGCGATGGATACAATACGTATTTTGGAAACAACCGGAAACGTAATACACGGGGTAATTTTTCAAAGGTTTTATTAAAAAAGTGTGAAGAAACCGCGAATAGACTATAGCAACACGATTTTAATAAATGTGGTCTCGTTTGATCGTGTATACGACTGTAGCTGTTCACGGTAAAGTGAGCACTTTTTAAAGCCCTGTGATTAAGAGTAATAGTCTATAAATATATTTTATTTCAGCCTTAGACGCTAACTTCCAAGTGCGGTGGAATATACACACTGTGTTTATTACTTACATGGCAATATCCATTATAAAATGTGGTTAAAGAATACAAAATGGCTGAAAGGAAAAAGTAGCCAGGGACTCAAAAGTACTCACTTTACCATGAACAGCCTNAGTTAAAGAATACAAAATGGCTGAAAGGAAAAAGTAGCCAGGGACTCAAAAGTACTCACTTTACCATGAACAGCCTATACCATGCGCGGATGGGCTAGAGTTGCCACTGCGCGTGCAAGGGGTGCGGGTGGGGACCCGCGGCGACTCGCGGCCATTTTGGGAGGGAGAACATTCCCCTGGCTGTACATCTCGAGATTCCGCTGTGCTAGCGCACCGACCTCGGTACCAAACTAAGGACCTCGTCTTGATATGTCCACTCAACACATTATATATTTATTAACTTTTATTTAATTCCCGTTAGCCAATGAAAATTCCACCTTCTAATATATACGTATTAATGTAAAACACACCGCTGTTTGCCCGACATAGCCACATCCAGATTTACGGATGACGGAATGTGATTTTACCTTGGAAAAAAAAGGGGGGGTGCGGCAGTGTACCTAAAATCGTTTCTCCTACAAAGTTTCTTGAGCTGGCAGTTTGCCTAAAAGTGATTTCACCTACAGGCACTAGACCTAGTGTCGTTTAACCTACAGTCATTAGACCTAAAGTCGTTCCGTCTGAACTTAACTTAAGCGAAAGGCGTTTCTCCCACAGTATTAAAATCAAAAGTTCCTGGTTTTTTTTTCATTATCATAATGATTGACCCTTACGACGAGAATCTGCGGGTACCGGCGACTAATTTAAAAATTATTCTATTGCACAATGTCTTTTCTTTCAACTGTAACAAAAATAATAACCGGGACGCACCCTGGAGTACTACAAAAACCTTAAAATACACAAAAAATGTGGTTGAAAAATAAAAAAAACCTAAGCCCATTTTTGATCATCTAAAATATAATTGTTATTTTAATGAATAAAACAATAACTACTTAAAAAGTATGTGTTCTTACCTGCTACTTCTAAACCCATGACTGTATTCTTGAAGAAAAACACTGAGCAAAAAATATTCACTGTCGAACTGAGACGGTTACTCTTGGACTGCCGATAACGTTACGTACACTTACAGTAACGATCAAGTCTCGACTAAGGTTACGGCGTGGGCGCAGCCAATGAGAGCCGGCGAAGGGTTGCCTATTGTTCTCTGTCTATTCCACTTGCTCATAAACCAGTTTTTTCCTACCTGCTTTGAGTTCTGTGGAATGGACTTTTGACCGCCTAGATCGGCGAAATACCCCTATGTGCACCCCGGCGTAACGGCTTTTTAAAACTTTACCCTGAACAGTCATGTAAATAATGAAAAGCTTTTTTTTTTCTTACAGCTTTATACTCGTTTTAATAAAAGTTTAAGGGAAAGCAGATATATGCAATATTTCATCGCCGACATCCTGCTTAAATTTTGCAGCCACCCCAAGAGCCTTTTTATAGGGTTTTATAGGGGTGCCACAAGCCCTATGGAATCCGCGCCGCAAGCCATAAAACCGCAAGAAGTTTTTTATATCCACTATTTCAAGTAATTTCCTTCGTATTGCCAGGCATGTGACGTGTATTATGAACTCTCAGGACTATATTCCGCTTTGATGCTGCGTAGATCCGTGGCAGAATTTGTCTCGACATTCATGTCGCCCCCAATCTCTACAGGAAGATAATAATTAAATCCATCGAGGGTCATACATTCCACATTAAGTTACTAATATACGGTTACTGTATGGCTTTCGCCATTCATTTAGTTATTTTGCAAAAAAATGAGACGAATTTAACAATGCATAATTGTGAAGTACTATTCTTGGTGTTATAAAAACAGTAATAACATTTAAACTAATAGGAAACTTTTATTGTGATTCTCAAGTGATAGAACGTATTATGAAAACACAGGAAGGGTTTGAACTTGCTGTGGTTTATACCGGAAGCCTTAATTAACGGAAAGCAGTTCCTCCCCTTTTTTTAAATTACATTTTTTTCAGAATTTTAGAGCTCTTTCATCCCTATAGACATGGAAACATAAAAATTTTTTACATGGATCTTTCCCTTACGAAAAGAAAACAGGTCGGATGAAACAACTAATTATCCACTTCGCTGTCCACGATATAGAGTATAGACGAAGGGAATAACTGGTCGCTATAGATTTATTATATTCATCTTGCTACCTTTACAGTGATGTCAGGGGGCCGCGGTAGTTTAGTGGTTAGAATGCTCGCGTCCCTCCTAGGCAAACCGCGTTTGATTCCCGGCGGGGTCGCTGCAGGATTTTCGCGTTTGGGAATCGTTTCCGGACGATGCCGCTGGTCGGCGGGTTTTCTCGGGGATCTCCCGCTTCCCCCCGCCCTTTTCATTACATCCTCGTCTCGCTTCACCCTTATCTGCTCTCAAGACCTCGATGTTAAGAGCCGCCCAAATCTCTTCAACTCGTCGTTCACTCGATTACTAGGGGCTCGTGTTTTTTTGCGAAAATATTTCAGGACCAGTTGCGTTCCGAAATACATTCGCTCCGAGCAACTTTCGTCATTCGATCATTTGAACTGTTACGTGTATTATCTACCTGTTCGCCAATCACGGACGGCGGGCAGCATTGAAGAAAATTAATTCTGATTGGCTCACTCGTATGACAGACTGTCTTCGCACAAACACAGGCGGCCATTAGCCAAAGGAAAGTTGCAAGTGTGCACGTAAAAAATATCGAAGTCTAGCAAACGAGTAGATCTTTTCTCGAGAAACAGGTGGCGCTATCATCGACCAATAGTCTTCCCTGTGGCCAACTGATACGTAGACCGCGCTACTGTTCTGTGCTATGACTGGTTAATATTACTCTAGGAGAACACAGCTCCTACAGCTCATTGGCTCATTGGTTGTGATGTCTGGACAAATGCTGTTTCGGCTGAAGACTTAGCCCGGACATGTTTTCTGTACGTTCGTTGCTTGGCATTTATGCGTCTGAGCAAATAAGTGTCCTGGGAATAAAACTGTTTAACAGAAAAGATTTAAAAAAAATTATCTAATCCCATTCTGTTGTGTTTTTATCATAGTAAGTGTATTCAAAAATAAAAATAAAATATCGTAGATATGTAAAAAAAAAAAAAAACCATCGCATTTTTATAGCTTGCCTGCTCGGTTCCCTCAAGAGGTAGGACAAAAGTACGCTCGCGCAGTCGTAGTTACATATGTGATCTTTCATAGCGTGTAATANCACCGCCCCTCCTTCCATCAACTGCTCCACTTCTGTGGAAACTCAGTTGCCCCGGAGGCTGCGTTGTCTCGTAGCGATAGCGGCTCCATCGTCGTCTTTCTCCTCAGTGGTTTTCTCACCGCGGTTTCCTGAGGATTAACGGGCCGACCCCGTGGAGCTTCAGCCGGCTCTTCGAATTCACTGTCTGGAGGCACCTTTTTTTTAGTCCTGGGGATGGATTGAGACTATCGTGTTCCTTATCAGATTAACCTTCTGCCCGTACTTCTCCACGCCTATTCCCGTCCGCGCCTGAGACGACAGTCTTTCGGAAGTACTGGTAATTTCTGCTTCTGCAGCTGACTGCATCTCATTGAAGGGTTTCTGCGGACGTCCTGTTCCTCGAACTCGCGTAAAGACCTCTTCAGTGTGACNCCGTCCGCGCCTGAGACGACAGTCTTTCGGAAGTACTGGTAATTTCTGCTTCTGCAGCTGACTGCATCTCATTGAAGGGTTTCTGCGGACGTCCTGTTCCTCGAACTCGCGTAAAGACCTCTTCAGTGTGACGTATATTGAGTTGCCTGACAAAGGGCAAGGCGGAATAGACGCAGAGTCGAATCTTTGAATGTTTTGATTTTTTTTTGCACTTCATAAATTGTAAATGTTGGTAGTGACTTATCGGGTTGGCGGATAGGTTGACGACGGGATGGGGAGGGTGGAGGGAGGGGATGGTGAATTATACTGAATATATAGTGACCTCCGCTGCTAGAGGTCAAAATGGAGTCAGCTTGTGATACGAATTCGTGTAATCCAGGGTAAGGAAATTACGTATATTATGTCAGTGTTTCAGGGTAGCGGCGCAGACAGGCATCATGAACATATGGGGAGGAGAGTGGACCATTTCTGATTTGCGCTGACCCTACGGTGACTCGAATTATACATACAATCCATATATTCCATTCAAGGTCACTTCCGATTTTTCCGAAGATCTGCTAAGTTCTACTTTCAGAATATTCCTCCGCCTCATGCAAACAAAGCTTAAGTGAGTCTTGAAAATTTCACCAGCGGGACAACGCACCGCGCACGTGCACGCTCAGTGTAATAATATTTCGCGTAAGAACTATTTCTTACAAGGCNGCCAGCGGGACAACGCACCGCGCACGTGCACGCTCAGTGTAATAATATTTCGCGTAAGAACTATTTCTTACAAGGCATTACCAACATACCTGTTTTCTCCCAGTCTTTATTCGTATTAGTTATAAATGAAATACTGTAATTTATAAATAGGGTATAAGTAAACGTTTAATTTCGCAAAAAATAAAGTACTTTTATGTTAACAAAAATACAAAACAGTTGTGTTACATCACATATTTAGAAAGCAGCCAACTGCATAATACATAGGGCGTTTTTTCAAATGCCTGAATCGAAAAGTTTGAAGAAACCGTGAATAGGCAACACCAACGCATGATCCACAGTCACGTGTTCTGTGTCAGTTATTGCCTGCGAAGTGCCGCCTTCTTTGTTAATCGTACGCTGTGTAACCACAGAATAATCAAGTATACAGAAACGAAATTGCGCGGCAGTTCCATTGATTTAAGAGAACTCGATTGCTCATTGGCCCGCGCGAAGCAACTGAAACAGAACTCGAGCGTGATTAGTTATTGCACGTTATTGGTCGGGGCTGCCGTTTGGTAAGTTAGTCTCTAGGAGCTGGTTGGCGAACGACGTAACGTTCCGCCACATTGCGTGCCGGCGACGCCATTTTGCTGGAGTGTGTGGCGAGAGTTCGCAGTTGGCACCAGCATTTCACCTCTGTAGTCGTTAAGTATTCTGTGGTATCATTGTGCGACGTCAAACACTGAATTTAAATTTTTTTGGAAATGAATTGGTCACAATTAGTCCTTTTTTTTCTTCTCTGGTTTCTTGCGCTCTTTCTCTTTGAGTAACTTATGTCTCTTAGTTGGCTCATTATTCGAGAACAATTCTGTTGATAGGTACACATATTTCTCTCTAAGTTTTCTATTTTTAAAAGAGGCTCTGCATTGCCTAGCGTACGAACTAAAAACGTATCGAAGTTACGTGAATTTCATTACATTCGTTGTCGTTTGTTCGAAGAATATTTAAGGCCCGGTTTCGCAAGAGTCTTTATGAATTGAGTATATACACCGAGTTCGTTGTGACCATTTCAGGAATTCCCGCGCGGGTCGAATGGTGGAGAAGCAGTCGTCCATAAAGAATAGCTACCGAATTTAACTAAAACGTTTAGTCGTCGGGTCTTAACACATGAATTAGTTTTCACTATTTTACAACGTGTGTGGAGGTATTGACAAGCGCTTTTACTTCTTACGCACTTCACTTACCAATTTTTTAACAATCTTTTTATCACTATTTTGATATTCGTTTTGTGATTATTAGTTAGCATGACAAGTTGCTGTTAGTTTCATTGTTCTCCGTTAATAGCAAAAGTCTTCCAACATATAACGTCTCTTGAATCAATCTGACTCAAATAATTAACACCAGACACAGTACTGTTGTGAGGATGCCTGTAGAAACAAATCTCGAGAACACCAGATCCATTGTGTGCAGTCATTCTCCTGAAGAGCAAATCTGTACATAAAGCTAAGAAGAACCAAGCTCTCTTCTGCAGCTGTAACTTGCTTTACAAAAACAGTATCGTCCTTCGCAACATCACAATCGAAAGAACCAATATTCCGGAAAACAGGTCTTGAAACATTTCTTCTTTTATAATAACGTGCACGGTCATGCATCATTGGTGCTTTCGTTTTCGTAATCTCGAAGTGATCATCAAGAAGTAAGGAATTGCTTCCCACCGTAAATTTGTTACGTACGTTTAATTATTATTATTTTTTTTTTTGCTTCCCTTGGCGTCTTACAAAGTTGCTTTCCTCTCTATCTCTCTCTGTCGCATCGAATTAGTGTTTTGTGTTCGCTTCGCTGTGAACGGCTTACGCCTTCGTCCCGATCTCGCCTGCTGCGACTCACGAGAGCGGCTTGCGGCAAGGGAATGTCGGGGAGTGTTGGACGGGTGCGGGGTTGGGTGGGGTAAATAGGCAGTCTTTGTTCGGGAAGCGAATAACATTCATAACACGCTTTCGGTGCTTGCTCTTCCAAGACGTCTGCGTCGCCGAGATTTCCTGCTTCCCCAGTCGTCCCCGGACTTCTTCCCTTCTTCCCGTGTCATCGCAGAATTCTTCTGCTTCTCTCTCGAATATTACTACTCTCCTAACCCCCCCCCCC
>NQII01000528.1:653506-676330 GCA_002778355.1 Clitarchus hookeri | reverse complement strand
GAGTGGCATACCACGCAGCGCAGCGCAGAGCGAGCGGTAGTTCCCACGCGGTCGTGACATAACGCCGCGGACTGGCAACAGGTGGAGGAATGTTCCCGTAGAGGACCATTCAAATATGTACCGCCGCTCTAACCACCTGCCAAACTTCATAAAGCATGCCTCGCGGAATAGCACAGGCGAAGCGACGTGCAATGAATGCAGTCAATTATAACATGGTTTTATTTGATACTAAACCGCTTTATTATCAGTACAATAACATCATTATAATGTTTTCAGTAATTGAGGTACGTAATGAATTTGGTTAAGAGTTAAATGCTTGTATTTATTTCAGCTTGATGATAATTAAAATTGTATAAATCAGACTATAGTCCATTCACGGTTACTTCCAACTTTTCTATGCCCTGCTGGAGTTCTACTTCCAGGATGTTCCTCCGCCTCGTGCAAACAAAGCTTAACCTAGTCTATAAAATTACACCAATCGGATAACGCACCGCATTTGTGCGCACTCGGTTTAATAATATATTGCATAATTTATATATCTTATAGTCTGTTCATGATAAACTGAGCACTTTTGAAAGCCCTGCTTAAGATCTGCTTGTAGACACATCGTGTATTCTTCAGCTTTATGTAAAATTAACATTGCCATAGGCCTCATCACTTTACTCGTGCGTCGGTCAAGTGAAACTTTGAAATTGTTAGAAAAGGACGTAAACATTTTACAAATAAACTTATTTTTACACCTTGATGCATTAAAAAAAACATAAAGCGAAAGAAATAATTTAAGTTATTAAAAATTGTTGCCTATCACTTTTTATTCGACGTTACGATATGGAACTACTTTCCCTCCATCGTTACCAACTTTACCGGACGCATGTTACTCGGCGCGTCCGTTACAATAAATGCAGGTAGGAGCAGTGACCTTTTTTTATAAGGCTGATTTCAAAAGTTGCCACTTTATCGTGAACAGCCTTTACTAGTCATTACCAACACAATCATTTTTCCCTTTTTTAATTTATGTTAATTATAAGTGATATATTCTAATTAGATAAAATACAAGAAAAAGCATTATTTAACCAAAAATAAGGTAATTTTAATCACGTTAGTGATACGTGGACTATTTAGGAAATATCCAAACACGTCTTACAAGGGGTGATTTTTCAAAAGTTTGATTAAAAAATGAATGAAGAAACCGTGAATAGAATACACCTCACTTGTAGTTTGTAGGTTTGTAGGTTCGTAGGTTTGCGCTACAGGCATTCACACGACATGCTTGGGCAAGAAAGTAGCGACTTGAGACTAGTCGTGTGTGGTACTTCCAGGGCATCACGCACGTTTGAACCATCATGTTAATGCCCTCCAACGATGCTGAAAACAGTCTTCCCAGAATGCTGTTTCCCCAGATACACGAACAGGATCCATGCGAAACTACGATGAAGGAGTGCATTGAACTTTGCTAGAGTGTCGCGTCCAGTGAAATTACAAGGTCACTGCTAAAAAGTACCATAGTTCCAGCGCAACGACGGGAATGCTGCACCCGGAAATAAAACTTTGCACGTAGAAGTGATATTACTTTAAACGTGCCGGTTTCTTCCGTAGCGCTTCGTCGATTTTCACCTCACACGCAACACGCACTTCTCTAGGCGGCAGCCTAAATGNGCCGGTTTCTTCCGTAGCGCTTCGTCGATTTTCACCTCACACGCAACACGCACTTCTCTAGGCGGCAGCCTAAATGGCTTCCAGTTACTTTATTTTCTACAGCACACCTGGGCCAAATGCCGTGCTCTGGTTCCTTCTGAATGCGAGTCGCCGNCTTCCAGTTACTTTATTTTCTACAGCACACCTGGGCCAAATGCCGTGCTCTGGTTCCTTCTGAATGCGAGTCGCCGTGTGTTTCCACTTCACTTCTTCACCCTTTGGTATTATTAATGCCACTGATTTTGTGATAGAAGGTGTATCGCTGCGCCGGAGTGGCTTTCGAACTAGAATGTCAGAACTTACTTTTGAGAAAATTTCTTCATGCTTGGCATACCTGTGATTAAAACCCGGGACATTACGTTTGAAATAGCGGCACAGTGACCATGGCCGTGATGTTAGTATGTTTAGAATGTGAAAGGGCTCGGGAATGATCGCTGTCGTCCATTCCTTGGTACCGATACAGACAGTGAAAAGTACGGTTTCTGAACTTCCATTCTACGTCAAGACGAGTTAGGCTAAGTCTAGTTGGTAGTCAGAAAACTCACTCTCTGATCTAATATTTTCAGAAAGTTAGGTATGGTGAAACGTCTCGACGACAGCGAGGGCATTAGAGGCGTATTGTTAAAATTTCCCGTACGTTTACGCACGTTTTTACGGAACTGTACAGTAAGTATACGCGAAAGGAGACCGTAGCGACGGGAAACGGAGCTGGGCTCCGTAAATGCAAAATACTGTTACATGTTGGTGGTCTTTATTCGATTCCTTTGAACCGTCCCACTCGAGCGAGCGAGAAGGCCTTTCAAGGCCAGAGCGCTAACCCGAGAAATGCGCNTCGATTCCTTTGAACCGTCCCACTCGAGCGAGCGAGAAGGCCTTTCAAGGCCAGAGCGCTAACCCGAGAAATGCGCTGAGATTTACAAAGTACTAGCAAGCATATCGCGACTCGTGCCGCCTCTGTCGTTGAAAGGATTGAATGTCTGGGGTTATCGTTTCAAGAATGCTCTGGTCATAGTCCTCGCCCCTCTCAGATCGACTCGGGGTGTGGGTAATTTATTGGATTGGCCAGCGAGATTATTTAAGCCGCGANAGTCCTCGCCCCTCTCAGATCGACTCGGGGTGTGGGTAATTTATTGGATTGGCCAGCGAGATTATTTAAGCCGCGACGGGCCTCAGAGCCGACGGTATAGAGTGTGGAGGATTGCATTGTTCTTAAGCGCCAGGTGTGCGAAGAGAGAGAAGACGACGAGCCAGCAGAGCGTCGAGTAGCGACGAGAGTGACCAGCGGGAGTGAAGTCTGCGGACTGCGAGCATCGGCACAGTGAAGAGTTGAGACTGGCGGGTGGGACTACTGCACTGGATGCGCGAGCGACAAGACATTTGGAATAGACAGACTGAATATGTGTAAATAATAAGTGTGAATTAAATTACTATAACCAATGTTGGCACAATGATAATGACTTTAATTGAAATTGAGATAAACATTTAATATTGCGCTCTCTAAGATATAACAAGCGTATTAGTGGAGAGATACATTTTATTGTTGTAAATAACAACAGTGTAAGTATTTATAGCAGTATAAATAATTTAAAAAAAATCTAATTTAGTTATTTTTTCTTTAATAAGACTTCCATCTCTCATGAACTCGGCTGCGCCCCTGGGGTATTTTAACAATACGAAAAGCCATCGTACTTTTTATAGCTTAGGGTTTCGGGATCGAAATATGCCGAGTCTACACGAAGTATCTGCGGCAGTTAGGATATCCACACTAATTTGACCTATTTTTTCAAATGCCAAAAAAAATTGCTTCATTCGTCTGTAACAGTTAACAACACTTAGAATACACAAGATACTTTAAATTGAAAAGTTGCTTATGTAATGTTTTGGCATATCTTGGTTATACATTTATTATCGTAAGAAGGTTGGAGGTGCGTGGTTGGAGTCGCCGGGATTCTAAGCTTTCGATTCAGGTTAAAATCTCGCTGCACTATAAAACATTTTTAAAAAAATCTTCATTCTTTTATACATTAGTAGAACGCCCGCATAACAAAAATTAAAGATATTTCCGTTATCAATTTTTTTAAACTGGAAGTACAGACAAACCAGCAAATTGACGGAGAAGTTCCGTGAATTCGTGGAAAGTTACGTGAAATTTATGAAAAGTTATGTATTTATAAATCACTGAATCCGTAACGGAATGTTGTGCGGAATTTTTCACCTGCAGTTTTCCGTAAAATTAAGGAAAATATTTTTAACAGTGCAGAGCAAGTTAACTCACGAGAAGTAAGACACAATTCCAGCATTCGCTTGGGGTGCTTTCGGAAGACCGTAGAAAATCTTAATCATAATGGCCGCGCCGGGAATCGAAGCCGGGTCCTCCATAATGCAAGTGCAATGGTTCACTCGATTTTTTCAGAAAGGAATAACTGCAAAGTCAGTTCGCGCTTTCTTCACACGTTTTGAACCAAACTTTTGAATAANACGATGAGTTCGTCTGTTCCCTAAATGTGTCCTTTATCACGAGCGTTTTATGCTTGTATTAACATTTAAGTACCCTATGTTTGGTTACGTTGCATTTCTAATTATACTATCCATAAAGTATAATATTTTACTTATAATTAACATAAACACAAACAGGGAGGAAATAGGCGTGTTGGTAATGCCCAGTATGGAATAGTTCTTGTGCGAAATATTATGAAACTGAGTGCGCACGAATGCGGTGCGTTGACCCTCTGGTATGATTGTTCTTGGCTTTGCGTGTATGAGGTGGAGTTTCGTCCTGGAAGTATAACTTCATCCGGGCTCCAGAAAAGTTGGAAATAACCGTGATTGGAGTGTATCATTCCAGTGGACAGTAAAATGTTTATAAGGACACCAACAATCTCTGTAAGCTAGCGAAGTCATTTTTAGCCTAGCCATACTACATAGCTGTAAAAATTTCCTACTCTCTACGACTCCCAGAAATACTTAAAACAGTAGCAGTTTTGAAACTGTTATTTTCCGGAAAAACCTCGACTTTAGAAATCATTCGGTTTCGCAATAGCGCCAGTGGCCTCGGCACTCTCACTTTTTTTTTATTCGGCGGCTCTTTGGAAAAGTAGAGTGTTCGTAAAATTGTAGTCCTTGTTGTGAAGTGGCGAGGGTGAAAGTCAGCCCCTCCCCCTTTGTACACACCGCGGCGAGAAGCCAAAACAGTACGCCGTCGTGTATCGCTGGGTTGGTAACGCCAACATGGCCAGCTTTTGTTAGTAGCTTTTTTTCTTTTGTTCTGCGGGGGTCGCCAGGACCCCGTTTAACTGTACGGCGTAGTTGAATTGCAAATTTTCTCTCGCGGAATCAACCGCGTGCATTTAAATCGCTTCTGCGATTCAGTGTTTTTTTTTTTTTTGTTTTTTTTCTTCGAGCTGGGGTGTCCTAGAGATAATTTGACACTCTTGGGTACCATGGAAAGTTTACGTAAATTTTCTCTTGATTTCCTGGGCGTTTCTGTAACCCGTGTATTGTTTCCGAATATGACTTAATCCGTTAGTATTACTTAATATTGCAGATGAAAACAACTTTTGTTCAGTAATTAGGTAATAATAGGTGGAAATTCGTCCTGCAGTTTTTGCTCGTGCGTCCTGCATGCAGGCTTGCATTAATACGATAGATTTATTTCTATTATTTCCCTCGCCTAAAATAATAAAAAAATAACTTTATTGTCAAAAATTATTTGGACTTCCTTTGCTATAACTGCATCCTGGATACTGTGGTAGGACAGTAAAGTCAGGCCAGCTCTCATAATTATTTGCTCCGATGGGGTAGTTAACCACGCGCATTGCTGCCATACCGTTTCGCTTGTTTGGTAAATTAAAAGCTTCTCACGCTCGTTGTAGGGCCACATTGTTCCGCGCACCTTTGTAAAAAAAAAACTGCCCCCGGGAACGTGTTCATTTTGACGCGTGGTTAATCCCTGTCACTGACCCTATTTGGCGCCCCATTTGACCGCTATTGTGCGCGAGGGGAAGTCCTGTGTATCGTCGGAACAATGCGCATGAACGTGCCCCGGATGGGAGAGTAACAGATTGCACACTTCAATACGAACACCGTATTTTGAAACTGATGGGGGCCCGCTTTTGTCCAGGTATTTTGCAGGAACAGAATTTTGTTCAGTCTGAAAAGCCTGTGCGGCGGTCGAATAAAAAATGTAATACCTGGTAGCATGGTGAAATGTGGTATTAGAGATGCGCGGTTTAAAAAAAAAAACACACCATTGAACAATGACATTATGCAGGGAAATAATTTTGAATAATGGTGATCGCTGGACTTGCCACAGGCACCTCTTGCATTGTGAGCATTATATTATGTTTATAATTGTATGTTGATTAATTCATAAAGAAGTGAATGATGCTATTTTTCGTTCATTAAAAACAGTCAGTATAAACGTAGAAAATGTTTCGTGGTGGTAACGAAAATATTTGTAGTCGCTGAAATATTATTTGTTATTTATTACAAGTACTTTTCTTTTATAAATGCCAACAATTTTATAGTCACGGCAAAAAGTATTTTGCGGCCACTAAAAATAGTTGAATCCTGTAATCACATGAATTTTTCCTGTTTTTTTAATTGAAGTAATATGACCCTTTCATGAGGTTTAAAAGGTTTTGAAAATAAATCATGTTGGAAACCGAACCCATGCTTTTTTTCATAAGCGCCTTCTGCTCGAGTGGAGAGGTTTGGGCGGTCCTTAACATCGAGGTCTCGAGAGCCGATGTGGACGAAGTGAAGCTAGTATGGAGCAGCGCTGGAATGCAAGGGTGAGGGGAACGGGAGGCCCCCGAGAAAAACCCGCCGACCCGTGTGTCAACGATAGAGGACATGTTGCACTTGAAAGACACTCATGGCCAGTGCTGTGTGCAAAGTGAGAGATTAGTGTCCGGTGTTTCGAGCGTTCTCAATGAGTAATCCGATGTGCGGAAATTTTCTGCACCTTTTTTTTTTTGTAATGCTTAATGCTGATACCACTGAGCACCCAGTGCGTTGTTATTGGTTGCGAAAAGCGCACTTACGAGCATAGAGCAAAACAAATACAACTGTATCACTTCAGCTTTTAAAATAATTCGGGGCCGGAAGCGTTAATGTCTGACCGGAAACTGAGTAAGGGTGATACACCGCACAGGAGAGTGTAACACTCTCCATCGCATGATTTGTTTCCGCAAAGAAAAAGTTGTTTGAGTATGTGCCACTGCAAATTAGGTTTGCCACACACATAATTTTTGTTTTTTCTGTATAGCAACGACTGTGATAACCTTGCGTTGTCGTTTCAATAGTTCAGCAGANACACACATAATTTTTGTTTTTTCTGTATAGCAACGACTGTGATAACCTTGCGTTGTCGTTTCAATAGTTCAGCAGACATCTTTGTGGTAATGCCAGTTACACTGTAAATAAATTTTGTGCCTTGAAAAAGAAAGACTGTGAAAAGGAAACTACTCTTCCAAATTTATATTAACTAAGGAAAAAAACAACCCAGGATTGCCTGCCTCGAGCATCGATCACACACCACTCGCGTTGCTATCCTAACGCCCTTCATCTAACGAGCACTTTGTCTTTTAGGTGTATTGTATCAGGTAGTAACACGGGCCGAGATATGCCATCTCTAGATGGATCCATCACTAACATCCATCTCAAGATGGATGTTAGTGATTTGGAGAATCACTGCAACTCAGAATATTGAACGTCTTCAGGAGGACCGTAGACTTGCACACTTGCAGTTTTGTGGCTGCAGAAAATACATGTACATGGTTTATGAATGTTTGCGTAGGGGCAACCATTAGTTCTGGTATGAAGTGATATTTCTTTACTGTGAAGAAACGCAGCTCAAAGAATGTTCATTTATTTGCTTTAAAGGATGTTAATACCGCCACAAAAGAAAATCTTTATTAGGAGCACAGATGTGTTTCTGTAACATTCTCTTTGCGTTAAAGCAATACTGTGTTTTACTTTTAACTAAACAGCCTCAAAGAAAGGGTTTTCTTCGTCGTACAGAACATTTTCGTAAGGTCCTTGGAAATAGAAGTATAGAAAATTCGTCGTCAACCCGTCACGAAGGGCTTTGCTCAGTGTTAGAACAACTGTATTATGTCTATTTGGATAAACCTTCGCCATCACAGGCAACGTCCGCTCTATATTCCACGAAGGAAAATGTACCGTGCGTGTTACAGCGTCGAACCCTTGTTGCGGTGGCACGTCTGTCCGTTGTGCAAGACGCCGTTTCAATAAGTCTTCAAAGCACTGTCGAGAATTTAAATAATATCGTTCATGTTTTGTTCCATTTTGCAGCTGTTATTTCAAAAACATGCAAGTTATTTCGTTAAATGCCTTCTATATTATTTATTGTAATGCATTGGTTATTTCCAACTTTTCTGGAGCCCTGTTCAAGTTTTACTTTAAGGCTATTCCTCCGTCTCATGCAAACAAAGGGGCCGCGGTGGCCGAACGGCTAGATTGCTCGCCTCCCACCAATGCAAACCGGGTTCAATCTCCAGCCGGGTCACTCCTGATATTAGCATGTGGGAATCGTGCCGGACGATGGACGGCGGGTTTTCTCGGGAATCTTCCATTTCCCCTGCCCTTTCATTCCTGTGCTGCTCCATTCTCACCTAAGTCACCCTCGTCGGCTCTCAAGACCTTTTATGTGTTTAATATTTTGTACTAGGGACCAGGTTAGGTGTATACTATTATGAGGGAAGAACTGAAGTTAGTTATGGAGAGAGAATACATATTAAATATAATGTATTGGCGAGGGAGATCATAATCAATTATAATATCTTACTAACCAGAATGATACAGTCGCCGGAGGCTGAGTGGTGAGTCGGAAGGCGACGAGTGGCACGCCAAGCTGCATCTTGATGGCTTCATCTCGGCGTTGGTCCTCAGACAGACTGACTGAGAGACAAAAAAATATATACAACTACTTTATACCCCACTTAGCCAAATGGCCATCCGGGGTGTTGTCATTATACGTATTTTAAATAAATTTCACACATAGAATTAGTGGGGCTTGAAAATAAAATTTAGAAGAAGTAGTAATTATATGCTTGTTACGTTATAAGTTAAAGAACGGTGCCTCTGGATCCACCCTTACCACCAGAACCCTTCCGCCCATAGGAGACAGAGGACTTGGTACGCGAATGTTCTTGTACTTGATGTTGTGGCGTTTCTGTGTTCGTGTGTGTTTTGTGTGTTGTTTATATNTGGTACGCGAATGTTCTTGTACTTGATGTTGTGGCGTTTCTGTGTTCGTGTGTGTTTTGTGTGTTGTTTATATCGTTAGTTGTATTTTCTGTGTGTGGGTGTTATCTGAGTGGAGTGCGTGAGTGAGCCCAAGACAGACATACAGACCCCCTACAGAGTGTTGGCAAGTATTGTATAGTTTCTGGTGGCGTAATTGTCCCAAATACCATGTCGACGGGAGGGAGCTCCACTGGCGCTTCGCTGGAATGTCTAACAAACTATAATCGTTGCAATGTGTTTTGGATTATTCGCCTGGCCTGGATACCAACGCGTCACTGTAGTTCGCTAGGCTTGTCCGCCTTTACTGAATCATAACACCTCGCTGTTAAGACCCGCCCAAATTTCTTCACTCGTTCACTCATGTCTAGAAACTTACACTAAAGGGACAATGAAACGCACTCAACGCGCACTCANCAAATTTCTTCACTCGTTCACTCATGTCTAGAAACTTACACTAAAGGGACAATGAAACGCACTCAACGCGCACTCAATTTTACAATATAACTTTTTCCTCCTAGGCTTTACCAAAACACATATTTTCTCTCTGTATTTATTCATATTAATTATAAATGAAATATTATAATTTATAGATGAAATATAATTAAAAATGCAATTTAACCAAAAATAAGGTACCCTTATGAGAAATTGCATATTTACAATGGGTAGATTATTCGAAGGTTTAANATGCAATTTAACCAAAAATAAGGTACCCTTATGAGAAATTGCATATTTACAATGGGTAGATTATTCGAAGGTTTAATTCGAAAATTGTGAAGAAACAGCGGATAACTACAGTATTTATGATAGTTAACCACTACGGATAAAAATGAGTAGTTTATTCTTTCGTGCCTAAGGTTTAGGAAGGATACTGTTTCCCAAGAGCTAGTGAAGGGGATGAAATCAAGGACAGTTACAGGGTCGCCATGACAGCATGTATTTTCCCCAGGACGCTGGAGATTAACTATAAACAATTTGCTCCAGATTTGTTATAGAGCTTTGTCTCGATAAATATTTATGTATTCATCAATATCTATTGTTTCCACTTCAAAGTAATCCCCCTCAGATATAATACACTAGTGCCAGCGCTTTTTGCCAATCCTCGAAGCACTTATGATGTGCACATTTTGGTATGGCATTGAAGTCTCCCAGGTCTGTATCTCCTCAGTCGTGGCAAGCCTCCGTCCTTTCATGGGTCTCTTTAGTTTTGGGAACAGGAACATGTCGCAGGGGGCCACGTCCGGTGAATACGGTGGCTGAGGCATGATTACGGTGGCTGAGGCATGATTACGGTTGCTGAGGCATGATTACGGTGTTGGTAATAAAGATTCTTTGATCCATTGTTTGCGACAGCAAAAAATCGCCAAGCACACCAAAACACGTCTAAACTTTATATCTGTCACAAACAAACTAACAAAGCAAAATGGTTTATAATGTCAACATATGTTGGGGACATGTGTACCAACATAACAATATAAACAATCGATAATCGAATGTACGTAGCCCTCGAAATTTGCAAAGTCACCTTATTTTTTGAACACACCTCTATACTGACCGCTATTTTAAATTTATGCACATGCATGCATTGGCCTATAGGCTTTTCACGGTAAAGTGAGCACTTTTGAGGCCCTAGTTATTTTTTCCTTTCAGCCATTTGTTATCCATTAACCACCTTTTAAAATAAATATTGCCATGTAAGTAATAAACACAGTGTGTATATTTCACCTTACTCGGAAGTTAACGCCTAAGGCTAAAACAAAGTATGTTTATTGACTATTATTTCCATTGAGAGGTCTTTCAAAAGTGCTCACTTAACTGTGAATAGCTTATACATACATTTAAACGCACAGAAAACGTTAGTGGTAACCTTTAATTCGCTGTTAGTTAAAATTACTTGCAGCATACTCATTTTTGTATGGAATAGTATTAGGTTCTTTGCGTATTACTTTGTGCATTGTAGGTAAGTCTGCGACATAAAAGGAAAGAGAAGATACATCTTGTACCAGAATATCGTGAAACAGCAGACGAGAAGATGTAGCAGAAGATATGGAAGTAAATAAAGTGCAAAAGTAATGGGAAAGTCGTACACCGATGCTCCCAGCGAACGTCTATCCGAGATACGAACCAATAATACATTTTAAGGAGGCGGGCACAAGATGCAAAAGCCGTACTGTCTTTGGAAGAAAAATTTCATACCCGAATGCTTAATGATGCAAGCGGTTGATTTCTAATGAATAAAATAAGGGCATCGTTACACACCAAATGTCACTGCGATTCTTCCAGTAAACCCATCTGCTTAAGGCTGCAGGTGAAAGTGTGAACTGCTTTAAGATGACGTCACGTTTATTTTTAATAATTCACCTGTTGTACGTGGATTATTCGTACCAATGTGTTCGTACTGATGAAATAATGTTTAAAGCGAGAATTGAGGGAATTAACCAAGTATCGAGAAAACGGGATACGTGAAATAGTTTTTGTCTGTAGTGGAGCCTCTAAGTAGAGAAGACAGCAGCTGTTCAGAGAGTATCCACTGTGTGTGTATATATATAGGTGTATATATATATATATATGTGTGTGTGTGTGTGTGTGTGTGTGCGTATATGGTGCAGCGACCAGAGCGCACGCCCGCCACCAAGGCGGAACGCGTTCCATTCTCGGCGGGTCTCTCCCGGACTTTCGTGCGTGGGATTCGACGGGTACTACCCTCAAGAGCCAAAAAAATTGGTATACCTGCCTAATATCGTGTATGGCCCCGCGAGCACGCAGAAGTGCCGCAAGACGACGTGGCATGGACTCGACTAATGTCTGAAGGTATGCAGGAGGCATTGAAATCTGCGCCAATTTGAGAAAGGGTTGCACGTCTATCACGTTTAACGATTATCGTCAGTCGTCGTTTTTCCCGTTCGTTCACGATCTTTTTCCGGCCGCAGCGATGTCGAAGGTGTGATGTTTTTACCGGATTCCCGATATTCACGGTACACTCGTGAAATGGTCGTACGCGAAAATCCAAATTTTATCGCTACCTCGGAGATGCTATGTCCCATCTCTCGTGCGCAGACTATAACATCACGTTCAAACTCACTTAAATCTTGATAACCTGGCATTGTAGCAGCAGTAACCGATCTAGCTGCCGACCGCATCGCGTTACTCTGATTGGTTCCACACCTCTGTTGTTTGCATACGCACGCCTATACCAGTTTTTTTGGCCCTCCAGTGTATAACAACAACCGTTTTGCCTACAGCCTTACCACATACATGTCGTATAACCAATCGTCACCACGCCTACAGTTAAGAACAAAAAATGTATTTTAAGTGTATTATTGTTAATTTAAAAATTGCCAATGCGACTAATAAACTCAGTGTATTCATTCTACAGCTGTCAAAAGTTAACTTCTAAGGCTACAGTAATATGCGCCGCGGGGATTTAGTGGTTTGACTATTCGCCTCCCACGTAGGCGAACCGGGTTCAATTCCCTACGGGATCGGATGATGCCGCTGGTCGGCGGGTTTCCTCGGGGCTCTCCCGTTTCCCCCGCCCTTGCATTCCGGCGCTGCTCCACTCTTACCTCGTTTCACACTCTTCGGCCCTCAAGACGCCGATGTTAAGAGCCACCCAATCATCTCCACTTTATCTCATTAAAATTTGCGTCAAATTCGAAAGGTTTTGTTTACTGCACTGTTTTCCTTTTCGATGCTCTGAATTGCCATTTTATCGCATTGGTACTATAAACGAGGTTCCGTCTTCACCTAATAATATAAATACATTTAACAATTTTGCAAAATCCACAAGTTCTGTCAACATAATGTAAAAGTTTTAATGAAATCATATTTCAAATGACAATGTTCAAAAGTTTAGCTTTATTATGTTATTAATTATTTTTATTTAAATGAAAGTTAACTCTGTACAGTCACCATAACTTCAGACATAGTAAGACACTTGATAATACGCAGTAGGAAAGAGCTATTTTGATCTCGTTTTCGTGGAGTTTCAATTTGACACTCAACTGGAAATTAATGACTATAACTAAATGTTTAATTAATTAGTAATACCTATTTAGAATCATTTACTTTTAAATCAGATGAGTATATTCCGAGTTTAATCAAAACCGCTTCTTATTTTTGAAGGGATGTATTTTTTATATTATTATTTGATAAACTTCTGAACTTTTCCTTTTGAAAATGTTGCAGAGCTTCGTGAATTTTTTTTTTTCACGTCCGCTACTTTCAATAATTTTTTTGCAGCATTTTAAAATGCAGTACTGATACAGGAGTTACCTGAACTAATCATACGCGGATAAATTAACAGAATTTCACTACCAAAATGATCGAAGATCTGAACTGAATAAGCGCGAAATAAAGGTTGACGTCTTAGTGCACTTCAACTGCTTGGGACAGTACTTAAGATCGACATGAAGAAAGTTTTAATGCTCCTTTTTATCACCGCCTGACCAGCAAGACCTCCTGCCTGAAGATGAACCTCTATCTCTCTAAGATCGTAAAAAACTCTGTGACAAAAACTCTTACTGCTTGATATTTTTTAAGGCGCCACAGGACTTTCGAACAGAACAGAAGAAAACATTTCTTTTTGCTGGTTATTTTCTTTGATGAACTGGGGTACGTCGCTGGGAGTTCTAGAACGGTAAAGTAGTGGCCATTAAACATTTTTTCTTTTGCTGGGACTGGAGGATTTTTGAAGGATGAGTTAAGACAGGAGGTTTTCTGGAAGTTCGCTGAAGATGCCCCTTTTGGCATCTTAAGTTCCGCCAGGTTGGCGTCGCTTGATGCGAGTGGATCAGCCCCACCTCAACTTTGCACGCCAACAGTTTCTCGTCTGCGAGATCGCACTTCCAAAAAAAAATAATAATAATAATACGTCATGCCAGACGTGACGAGTTGAAGAACGACAAGGGAAAAAAAAAAAACGTGGAGAGGTTTCAGAACATCGCCCAAGTTTGGTCGAGTCGGCGATGAATTAAACAGTGCGACGAGGTCGAGCGAAGTCCTCGAGATGGGAGGAGTGGAGATGGACCCAATCTAGCAGAGTTGGAGAGGAAGTCGTGCGAAAAAGAAAACAGACTCGAGCGGATTCTGTTGTAACGTGTGCGTAGCCCGCAGAGTAATAGATAGACCTAGTTACGTGGACCAGATCTGCTCGTTGCAGATGTCGATGACAATTCTGCACGATCAATTGGCCGATATTTACTTTCGTGGATCGAGAGAGCTGTTTGGCATGCCCCAGCCTGCTTTTAGAGTAGCCACTCTGTAAAAACTCTTTCTTTGCTGCAACACGTGATTCGTTGCTACAAATAATAATTTGTTTAAATATTAACCACTGCAAACTAGGCTTATCACAAGAAAATTTTTGTTTGATCTATATGACCTTGCATTGTCGTTACAATCGTTCAGCAGGCGTCTTTGTGGCAATGCCAGTTAAACTGTAAAGAAAGTTTGTACTCTGAAAAACATCCGCGATTGGTAAACAAAAGAGAAGTAACAAATCTTTCAGAGTTATGTTCACTAAAAAAAAAACTATAACGGTTCCGAGACTCGAACCTGCATTCCTGGTTTTGTTAGCCTAACGCCCTTCATCGCACGGCCACCATCTTCTTGTGTTTAGAATGATTTTGATAGGTAGGTTATGTCAGTTAGTAATAAGGGCCAGAATATGCCACCTCTTGGGAAGAATTGAGGTTAGTGAGTTGGAGAACCACTGAACTTCAAGAGGTAGAGTTACAATTTCGCAACTGCAGAGGTTATCGGTTCTCGAATGTTTGTGCCGAAACAGCAGTTATTTACTAAAAACTAGGATGTACTACAGAAACGACAGAAAGCATCGCTAAACCGTTACCTTAGGTACCATTTAAGTAATAATTATTTACAGTGAACAAAATCAGCTCAGAGAATGTTTGTTTATTTGCTGTAAAGGATGGTGACAGTGCCATAAAGAAATTGGCGGTGCAGTTTGAAATCGTTGATTAATTTATCGAGCGATAGAGAAGGTTCGTGATTGAGCTTTACAATTATTCATGTGCAAGAGAAGTGATGAAATATCAGAACTCCGCGTAATTTCTATTTAACGTTGCTTATATGATTTCTCTTCAGTAATGACCAGAGGTTGTTATGCTAGTTTATCAAGTATACTAAGCAAGTCTTATTTAATATACGAATGGGCTTAAAATCCAGGGCTTGCTGTAGGTCTTCACCCAGAACTTCGTTGTACGGAGGTATGGCCGTGTTATACTGGCAATGTGTCAGATAGCGAAGAATGTGAATTAACAATATTTCGTTACTAAACAAAGAGCACCCAAATTTTTTTTTTCTTATTTTATATGCTACCGGAAGTGATACTTTTTTGAATACCAATTAGTATACAATCCGTAAGACCAGCTAGTTTATATTACAATACTGCATTTTAGACTTGGTTTTCCAGAAACTGTAATCGAATGAGTAAGTGAAGAGATTTGGGCGGCTCTTAACATCGAGGTCGTGAGAGCCGATGAGGGCGAAGCGAGGTGAGTATGGAGCAGCGCCGGAATGAAAGGGCCTGGAAGCGGGAGATCCCCGAGAAAACGCGCCGGTAATCGAACCCGGTCGCCTAGGTAGTAGGCGAGTTATCTAGTGAAGAAAACCGTTATTTTACAGTGGAAATTTCCTCAGCATTGAATTCACAGCAAACATCGATTACGTTTTGCCTAATAGTGCACTATTTTATGTTTCTTCATTGCAAATTTTTTTGAAGTGCCTTATAGTAAGGGATATGTTAAGAGTTCTCCACAGTCACTGTTTTCACATATTATTTGAATTATAAAATTATTGTTTGTAAAGTAAGACACTATTATTTTCTAATATAGCTTACATGTTAATCGATTTTGTGTTTGTGATCTAATTTTAAATGACAGGAAAGGGGTTAGGAATGAACATATCAAGGAAACGGATCAATGTTTTCCGTTTTCCCGTTATGGGGATGGATAACCACAAAGGAAAAGCCACTCCATCGCAGTCGATAAGAATCGAACCCGGACGTCTCGTATGGCCTCGCAAGCTCGTTTAGTAACTGTTGCTTGCGACCGCGCAAGGATAGATTCCGTTCCCCGGTGTATTTGTTTTCTTTGTCTGTTCTCCGGGGAAGGGGATCAGCGGAGAACTGCGGCCAGCTGATTGCGATCGGAAGTCCTTTAACCAGCCCTGCAACCGACAGCGATGATTTGTTCGCCGAGAAATCACCGCCATTTTGTGTGTGTTTTCCTAGTTTCGTTCCGCCACCAACTTTCTCTGACCCTTCTTGTTGGGTTTTTCATTCGATTCGGGGCCCGGAGCAACTTTCCCGAGGGCATTAAGGGTGATTTAGAAGTATATGCGATGGGCAGCAGGGTGTGGTTTGCGAAGGGGGAAGGGGGGAGGAGGAGGGTGAAGCGGGAGTGGTCTCTCACTTCTTTTGGGTTCGCAGTTCTTGTAAAGTGGCCATCAGTTTCGGGGGGACAAACAAGATTAACTAGGGTTCTTCTGCGAGGGTTGTCATCCCGGAGGTGGTCCATTTGTCTTCCGCTCGCCGCGGCCTGTTTCATCGCAGCCACGCTCATCTGTCACTGCCTCGGCGTACCAACCTCCCGAACTCGCGTGCTGCAGGTGTGCGTCTGACGGTCGTTAACCGAGGGCACGTGGGCGGAGAAGAACGAGAGAGAGATAGAAAACGAGAATAATAAAAATTAGTTTTTACAGTCAAACCTGTTCATAAGGAATTTCAAGGGGATAGTAGTAGTAATTTACCAAATATAGAAGGTTTACAGCACAAGTAAATCGAGTTCATGTTTTATGATTACTGGTAGAATTCATGATGATAATAATTTAGACACACAGGTAATACAGCCAGTTCTTAATTTCAGATGCAAAATATTAATGAAGGTGTAGCCGAAATGTTCCGAGGGTTAAGTAATTATATATTTACTTAAAGCTCATGTTTTTCATTGAGTATGCGTGGACATGATCTAGCTGTGCACTGAACTCTCCTTATGAAGATCCTACATTAACCCAGTTTTCCATAAATCCGAATTTTTCCCCATCTTCCATTGCATGTAAGGAGATTTTGGGGTCAAACTTAAACACAGCTGTCTACACTGTACTCGTGTAATAGTCGGCTGCTTCAATATTGCTTGAATATTGTAATGTCGCAGCTCTTCGGCTGAGCGTCGACTAAAACATTCAGTAAAATTTGTGTGCGCTTACTGAAATTATCAGTAATTTTTTTAATTAATTCGAGCGACTTATTAAACTTCCCGTTCTATGTCGCATGTCATATTTTTTTATACTGAAGTGGTGTCACACTGTAACTTAACTGATCAATGACTGTATGTTTGAAGGATTCTGGCTATTAACCGGCGGCAGGGTTAAGCTTCTGAATCCTTCAGGAAACCTTAATAGGAAAGGAAAATCAACGCTTACATTCCAAAAGTTTATATTTTTCAATGTAAATCTGCTGAATCATACGACTGTCTTGTTATTTTATATAACAAATTTCACTCATAAGTGCTAGTTAAGAAGTTTCTTCTTTAATCAGTGTTTTACTTGCCAGATTAAAAAAACTGACAGACCGAAGAAGTGGGTTTCGATATGATTAGTGATTATTAGCGATTCATAGTTGTATGATTAGTTGTAACATGATATATGAAATATTTAGATGATAGGTTAGTCTTGTTAATATGTGTTCTGTTAAATTAAAAAAAAAAATTTATTTACAAATTTTATATCTTGAACTCGGAAAGTCCCTTGCTGCTGAGGAGATGAGTGACGTCACAATATGTACTATGCATGTGCATTATTGAAGTTTATTTACCCTTAGTGGCTTACGTCACAATACCTTCAATCTATGCCATATAAGTAATTTTGAAGTAACGTGACGATCCTACTAAACACAAAGGCAAGGACGCTAGCCGTCCCATGAGTACCGCTAAAAGAGAAATATATATTGGGGGAAAAAATATTCCGTACATAGAGGTAAAAGCATTCCGTACATAGAGGTAAAAACATTCCATACATCGAGATTTTGTCTGGAAAATGAAGGAGACGAAATATTATTTATATACGTACAGGTTTTTCTTACATAGATGACATATATAAATAGGCTCGTTTGAAATATTATTTAATGAGCAGCTTCATTTAACATAAAAATTATTTGGTCGTAAGACAGTTACTGCTCTTGTTAGTGTATGCACATTAAGAAGTTCCGTACGTTTTACAACGAATATTTGGAAACTAGTGGACAGAAACTTTTCTGGTTTCACTTCAAAGAAAATATTATATGTTAACAACACAGTATAAATCTGATTATTTATCCCCATGAATACGATGCAAGTTAAATAAACAGTACTTTCACATTAAAATCCAGTTAATTTAATATGAAAACGTTGCAAATAGCTAATAAGGTCAGGAAAATTCTAACATTAGTGCAAGAAGAAAATTGTTAAGCAGTGATCAAAATGGGTGTTCCCTGAGTTTGTACTACGTTTAGGTCAATAAAATAAAAGCTCTGAAAATTGTTTCGGAAATGCTGGTTTGTGAATTATTTACGAAACATGAAATGGAAATATCTTTAACTTGCCAAAAATATATTTTTTTTAGTTTTTGTAATTCAGCTGGTCACGCTATTTGGTGGCCGATTTTGTCACATAATCCATGGTTTCTGGTTTCCTAGTAATGATACAAATGTAATATTCCTCTTGGAGCTGTGATGCCGCCTGTGACTTTCACCGCACGTCGACATGACACGTGGTTTCACTGATTACCAGCGGCCATTGCAAAACGCCGGTCGATCGTTGGTTTCGTGAAACTCACACGCACATATATTAAATCGTTAAAAGCGGTGACCCCGGAAATTTTTTTTTTTTTGCTCTTTGCAACTGCGAAAAATGAATAGCAAACAGTGGCGCGTGCATGGAAACGGTCACGATTCACAAGGCCGCGGGGTGTGTATACATTTTAGCGGTAATTATGTCGATGGTGCAATATTCACGGCGGCACGAGTACGGCGTTCGCAGGGAAAGAGAGAGTTTCCAAAGCGAAACCCGAAGGACAATCGGATCGGTTAATTTTGCNCCCCCTACTACCCCTCGGTCCAATCGCGCGCCGTGCATAGACGCACAA
Source organism: Clitarchus hookeri (assembly GCA_002778355.1). Classification (NCBI taxonomy): domain Eukaryota; kingdom Metazoa; phylum Arthropoda; class Insecta; order Phasmatodea; family Phasmatidae; genus Clitarchus; species Clitarchus hookeri. The sequence goes on along the minus strand of NQII01000528.1, from coordinate 657,229 downwards.
AGCTAATTGGGCTCGGATCAGGGCTAACGTTCGATGGGCGCAGATAACAAGTGCGCGTCGTGAATGAACCATTGACCCTCCCGGCGAGGAGTTGTTTCGTCGCGTTTCATTAGCGATGTTCTCCCGACCGGCACGTTAAGTATCGATAGTAGGAAAGGATATTAGAGGGGGGGTGCTGGCTCTCCAGCACCGCCCAGTAATGTAAAAGTTGCGATAATTGTCATATCGCATTGTGTGGATTCATCACGTGGCCTTCGAAACCCAGCAACCAATAAGGGCAAAAATCCACATACTTACCCATAAACCTCAAGGCTCCCGCCGCCCCTACGTGACGCTTGAACTGCGCTGCAGTGTGTTTAAAAAACGCGTTTTTCAACGATACTATTAAACTTACGTCCGATTTGCTTATCTACGGAAATAACACACACTTCAAATGAGGGTGGTTGAGAGCTCTCAGTACCTCGCGTGATATGTTAGAAACGCTATTTCAGCGTACTCCAAAAAAAAGGCTGAAAAGGGCTTTTTCAAATCGCCGGGAGGCCGCGGTCGCTGAGCGGTTAGCCTGCTCGCCTCGCACCGAAGCGAACCGGGTTCAATTCCCGGCCGGTTCACTCTCGGATTTTCGCATGTGGGAATCGTGCCGGACGATGCCGCTGGTTAGCGGATTTTCTCTTTGATCTCCCGTTTCCCCCGCCCCTTCATTCCGGCGCTGCTCCATAATCACTTTAATCACCCTCATTGGCTCTCAAAACCTCGCTTTTAAGAGCTGCCCATATCTCCTCACTCACTCACTCACTCACTCACTCACAGATTATACGCGTCAGATACGTACAAAACTACTCAAGGGCCCAGCATTGAACCTTCGTGCAGACTTTTAATCAATACAATAATTGGATCACCGCTGAAAGTCCCCTAGGTACACGCGGTGTGACGAGAACACTGCACGCCAGTTCGGAGCCTTGCGCTTAGCGGCGATGGGGCACTTGATGCGCGTGTCAGTGTCGCCCTTATCGCTTCTCGACTTCGAACATGGGGAAAAGTTCCAAGTAGGCCTTAAAGAAAACGACGTTTTTTTTCTCATCGAAAAACGTCTACACGTCAGTTGGAACTCATTACGATGCTACGGTTCTTAGGCCGGACACATAGCTATTAAGGGGAATCCTTTGTAAACTATTTTCTGTACAAGCTGTTCGTGGCTAATTGAGCACTTTTGTAATCAACCTTTGAAAAATATAATTACCTCTACCCACACACATTCTAACGAACACACTGACTGGCATGCGCTCAGTCAGGTTGGTAACGACGGAGGGAAAGTAGTTCCATGTCTCAACATTGAATTAAAAGTGTTGGGTAAGAATTTGTGTATTCTGAAATTATTTCCTTTGCTTTCTGTTTTTCTTAGGAGATTCGTAAAATGTTTACTATCCTAATACATTCGCAGTTTCAGTTGACCGGCGCATGAATAAAGCGATCAGGCCCATGGCAATGTTGACACTACATATGGCGGAAGAATACTCAATGTGCATCATACAAGTTAGATCTTAAGCAGGGCTTTCAAAAGAGCTCAGTTTAATGCCTTATGCGAGAAACGTACCGTTTCGCTGTCCATCACGTTCACATTGTATTTCTTACGTAGCGTAAGGAAGTGAAGGGTAGTAGGATTAATAAAATAGTTTTCAAAAAGTCGAAGTATTAAAGAACAATTTTAATGAAAAATATACCTAATCAAACAGCATTACACAATGTGTTATATTACTAATTTAGTTTAAAAATAATGTTGCTTGTAAGAAATCAGATTTTTCAATGCGAAGGATGCGTTTGTTTTCCATTTATTACCATTACAGCTTTAGTGGCCACTTCAATTCTTGTCACTTCGTACTCTGCCTAGTATTTTACGTCTGATTGACAGTTGCATTGCATTTGTGTAGGTTCTATATTATAACATTTATAACTCATGCATATGCTTATGTATGAAATTATATTTTTCGGGGTCCAACAAATTTTAGTCTGCGACCCACCAGTGGGTCGCGACCCACACTGTGGGAAATACTGATCTAGATTATTCCTACAGCCATATTTTATCTCAGTGATACCAAGGGTTTGTTCTTCGCATACTCCAGTTGAGAACTAAACGAGATTTCTTACTGGATGGTTGGCAACATGGAACATTTCTGCCGCAAGCACCTTGCCTGTGTTCCAAAGAGGTCACTTTTCAACTGGCGGTAATTAACGAGGAATTCTTTACAAATGGGAGTGGAAGTTCGTGTTTGGCTACAATTTATTGGGGCATATACCCACCCGTACCAAATTATTAAGTTTTAAATGCATTTTCTAGCTATTATTCACGCCCTCTATTGTTGTTTACAAGAGTTAAAAAAATTAAAAATGCAATTGATTTCGGCACTGAGTTTTCGCAAACACGCTATATTTTTGTGAAAATAATTATGCATATTTAAGAACGAAATGACAAGCAGCTGTCTTAAAAAGGAATTTTTCGATTGTTTTGGCGCATTTAATTAAAGTAATTGAGCGATACTACTTTTTGCTAAATCCCTTTTACGACCGAATGTTATACAACATGCGAACACATTTAGTTAATTTCCCTTTCTGATTCGTAGAACAAAGTTTACTCCTTTCTTGGGATTTAACACAGCATAAACTGGAAGATTTAAGAGAATATGTTTGTTTTATGAAAACTGCAATGATCTCATTTATTTGCTTGCAAAACGAATAAAATCCTGTGCATATGCGGTATCAGGGTTACCTGGCGTCGGAGATGTTTAGTCGCCGAACTATAAGCTTTAGTCTTCCCAGGCAGGTGCAGAACCGTTAACCCAAGTCGCCACAATACACTACAAACACCGACCCTCGCAGACATCCGCTGAAGTGGGTGGGATGCTAAGTTCAGTTTTTAACATATTCAGTCCATACATGGAATGTTCCTGTTTTCTGGGGATATTTAGCCTTGTTGTTATATAGATTTTTTTAAAGTAACAGGCGTAATTAATTATTAAGTTATTTGATTAGTTAGTTCTAATTAGTATCATGTTTAAAATATCCAAAACTAAGTGTTTCCTATTGAGTTTGTCATAGATATTTGAGGAAATTATTGCGAAATGTGGTATTTTTATAATATTATATTTTTGGCACGAATGTTGCGTAACTGTCATTTTCTTAAATTTCAAAATCATAAATTCCCCGAACCCTCATCTGGACAAGTGGCCGTCGTCGGCGGTTTTCTATCTTCGTAGCACGTCGTGATGATGACGGCTGCGCACGCACAAGCTGGGAAGGTTTTGTTTACTGCCAGTCTCGTACGCATCCGCCATCAGAGTCGCCCCTTCCTTCGCCGTCATGTTGTAAAAACAATATTTAGTTTTGTTACGAACGTGTTACATGGGGAACTGGCTTTCTGTTCGCGCCTCCGCCCGCGAGTACCACATCAAGCAGCTGCTCATTTCCTTTACCGGAAGACCTCTTAGTGGACTACAGTAGTGGTTCTGCCCTCAGGTATTATACTGGGATTACTAATTGTTAAGAAGCCCATGTGAGGAGCAGTCCTCCCTCAAGGCCACTCCTGCCACTTGTAGGAACTTTCCCTTCACCTCACTTGTGGCGTAGTGTCCAGGGCGCTCGCCTCCCACCACGGCGATCCGGGTTCGATCCCCGGCGGGTTCACTCCCGGATTTTCGCATGTGGGAATCGTGCTGGATGATGCCTCTT
>NQII01000528.1:625779-653410 GCA_002778355.1 Clitarchus hookeri | reverse complement strand
TGCCCGGGAATGACTGTCACCTACGGGTCCCAGCTGGAAAGACCGTCACTCGGAGGGTGTTGCCTTGCCCTGGGTGCACTCCCCACACGCCATTTTTTTTTGTTGTCATGGCAAAACAGACTTTTAAGGGGAACAACATTCTCTTAAATTCGAAAGGGTACTCGGGTGGAACGAAGTAATATGCGCGTTATGAAACCCTATATACCCCTAGCGCACTTCCAGTGAAGACTGTGGACTCGATTAAAATGTTGTCGACGAAATTATTGCTTTTGGCATCAAATCAATTAACCGTCACTTTCTCACTCTGATTTATAAAGTTTTTCTTTTTTTTTACGTTTTCCGACACTTGGCAACGACACTCCAGCCCGACCTATCCACGCCCGCCATCTTGCATGACGCATGTAACTCTGCGAGTTTTACCCCGAAACAAAACATCAAATAAAAATTACTATTAGCTGCAAGCGTATGCACTTCTTTGTGCTCGTAGATCACTAATTATTATAAATATTATAGAGCATAAGTAATATTACAGATTACTATTTTCATACTAAAAACATTACAAAATACCGTCGGAACTATTTTCTGCCGCAACATACTGTGAAACGACTGGCCAGCCAATGTCTGAAGGTATATCGGTTGAGTCTCGCGCGCGGCTTGCATAGATACGGAAAAATAGGCGCGGGTGACTTATCCGGCATATGTCGATGATAGAAAGAAACAATACTTGAGAGATATTGATTAAAGTTCTGGAAATATTTTTTGATGAAATGTGGATTTTTGAATACTATGACTTTAGTACTCGACTTGCGGAGCGAGTAGACTTTCTTCTATACACTACATCTTCTCGAGCAGTTTGCCGAGGGCGCGAGCGAAGTCCATGGCGTCGTGTCAAAGCTGCGGGTAATGGTGTCATCTGTTCGCGTAGACACCGGAGTGGTAAAATACTGCCCTCCCATCCTCTTTCCGCCCGTTTGCGTATCATTTCTCAGTCGACCGGGCCCAGCCATTACTCCCCGTTTGTGCGCCACCGAGGTCGTTATCTTTTGACTGACGTCACTCGCAAGGCGTCGAGGACAACCCGCCGTAAATAACGTCTCCTTTGCAACGCCTTATTTGCATCTCATCAATTTTTCTCTCTTCTGTATCGCTCTCTCGTGTTATACGTCGAGCCGCATTCTTCTTTTCCCCCCACTTCGTTGCCCCGGGAAGGAGCCGCGCCCCGGCACGCCCGTCTTCTGGTTTTCCTCTTGTTATCCTCTTTCTTCGCCAGCCACGCATGTTCCACGTTTCTCTGCTGAATGTTCCCGCCAGATGCCGCGTGTAGCGGGCGTTTACTCCGGTGCGTGTTTGTGCGCACATGGCGACTTCACTGTTCGTGTGTACTCTGAGACGACGTCCATCTTGTCACGATCAGGCCTTCCCCACTGCACGTCAGAGGAAGAACCATCCTCTTGCCAGAGGAAGCCCCATCGTGGTCGTCTTGGAGGAGTGCTTTCGTCGCGTACCACTGCCCGAAGTACCGTTGCAGGAATGCCCAGCCATCTTGGATTTTTCTTCAAATGTTCGTAGTCAAGCTTTATGACAAGATATTTAAAAAAACCTAGCTTGGCATGGCATAAAAAGTTTTAAAACATAACTTTTTATATTAGTTACAGATGTGAAACGAGTAATGAGTAGAGACCTGCAAATTTCACGTTATTATTTTGGGGCATGTTATACTTAGAGCAACTGCATGTATGCACTGCTTTATTATTGGAGCATGTTTAACCGGGTATCTTTGCAACAATAGATAAGCGCTTCGTATTGGCGTGAGCGGCTTCACGTCGGGACAGGAGCCAATGGATAAAGGACGGCAGTTCGAGTGTATGCAAGACTGCGATGTCTCTCATGACGCCAAATAATAACGCAAATTTTGCAAGAAGAATTTTGATTTTGGAATCACTTTTAGGGTGGTCCATTTACCTTGACAAGCTTGGTTTTTAAAAAACTGAATCTAGAAAGAAGTTATGGAGCAATATACGCAAAAAAAAATTCAGATGGCGGGCATTGTCTCGGAGTACCCAAGGGCACGTGACGTCACCATGCTGGTAAGGCCTATAAAGACTGGCTATAATCTTCCGTCATTTTTGGTGAAACTTGTGGTTGGCAGGGCAATGTTTTGTGTAAGTAAATATAGGACGCAGTGAAGATTCGAGCAGATACAGTAACAGAATATTTGTATCGTTGCACTTCGAAGGAAATCAGTGGTAACAGCAGTCACGTTGTTTTTGCATTAAATATTTTCTGAAATGTAGTACATTTTTGTGAGTATAATGATATTAAATAGTATCATAATACAGTGATGAATAGTTCATGATTGCTACCGACAACTTAAATCAGGATCCAGAGTATAACCCTCCGATAATGGCATTTCTTATAGGGCTTTCAAAAAGAAGACTTCATTAATTGCAAAACTCGTAGAGGAAAGATGGTAGATTTGCTTGGTCAAGGTCACTTGGTATTGTCATTCACGGTTTCTTTTCGGCGGGTTGCCAAGGACGGCGAATTTTCGTAGAAAATTTTAATTCTTTATAAATGGACAAGAGGGAGGACATAAATTTAAATTTTAGTTTATAACCAGATAATAACTAAATAACACTTAATTTAAAACTAAACTAGTTTTCAGGTTTATTCGTTTGAAACACGTGGAAAAATCTGGAAAGAATTGGAAGCTGCTCTCCTAGACGCGCACTGAATGAACGCAAGAATGACGAAAAATGGCAGACGATTATATCTAGTCTTTATCACAGAGTACTTAACATTACAGAGGTGAAATAGTAGCGTATACTGCGAACTTCAGCCGCACACGCAAGCAAGATGGCCTCACAGGCCAGCAATATGGCGGAACGCACTTCACCAATCAGCTTCTAGACACTAACTTAGCAGATTACAGCCCGACCAACAGGGAATATTCTATATCGTGCAATAGCCAATCAGTCTCACAGTCCGTTCCCATAGCTTCGCGCTGCCAAGGAGCGATCGAGTTCGCTTATACCGAAGGAACCGCCTCGCTATTTCAGTTTTGTATGCTTGCTTTAGAAACAACCTTCCCTGAGCGGGCGACTGTCCCCATCGTCCGTGCCTTCCCACTTCTAACGCCAATTGCTGGGTGGGCCTCTTTGATCTCAGTGCCACGGGCGAGGAGGATCGCCCGGGACAGTCACCAAGCAAAGGTTCTCCACAGCCTGCTGTTTGACAGACGTTATAATTGTGACGCCACGTATGACGTCACCCTCGCCCAACACGAGGCAGCGGAAAGGCCGCTTTACAATTCTCATACACATTTCAAGATCAGTTTGTTTTTTTGTTGCCACAGTGAACATACGATGTGCAGACCATGTTTCATTGCCACTGCGTCAGTGCCTTTCGAGAGTTTATCATTGCGAAGTTACAATTAGCTGCCCGACAAGTGGCAGTTGAATGTAGGTGTATGAGCGTGTGGTTTTTATTGTAAGTGCATGACTACGAGAGTCCGGACAGTCCAACGTGCCATCAAAGCACCCACCTGCCTTGCAACTGCAAACCCGTCATTTTGTATGGCTCAGTTAACGTATTACCGTTTACACATTTAGGCCTACGTCGCAAAGTAGTTTTATCAGAAAAGAAAAAGTTTTGAAAGAGTTGTCATTTAATTATAATTAGCAAGAAATAATCTTCTTAATTTTAAAAGTGCCGTTGTTAAAATACAGCCTGACGGTCACCGCGCGATTAAGTGCGTTTCAACAACCGTTTATTTGTTTTATTTGTCTGTGCATTAATAAATGCTGCCTTAAAAAATTTTTCGAGGGAACAGCAAAATGTTGGCCTATTTACCAGGAAAATTTCTTTAAGGGTCATATTACGCTGGCGTTTCTAAACCGTTTGCCAAAATTGTGTAAACTTATCAAGCAGGAAAAACTTTTGGAAGGGATTTTCTTAACAGAGTTTTACTGTATATATTTTGTATATGAAGAGGTAGAGAAATTGTGAAATACATTTTTTTATGGAGAGGGGGGCGAGGGAAGCAAATATAACCGTGAATATCTCGATCACTGTTTGAGGTCATCCAGTACTGCCGTATTTGTCACGCTTTTTTTTTTTTTTTTCGCAGCAAGGAAAATGGTTGTGTGTATGCAGACACATTGTAGTCGTGTTAGATAATATCTGTTCTTCTTTGATATAGGCTGTTTACAGTCAAGTGAGCACTTTTTAAATCAACCTTTGAAAAATGTCACTGCCGACTGCTTGCGCTGGGCACACCGGGCGGCGCGCGACAATAAAGTTGGTAACGACAGAGGATAAGCGAGTCCCGCGCTTTAGCGTTGAGTTAAAAGCGCCAGTTAAACATTTGTGGATACTGATACGATTTGTTTTGCTTTCCGTTATTTTAATGCGTTTGAGTGTAAGAATAAACACATTTGAAAAAAAAATTTACTTTTATAATAATTTTATAGTTTCACAGGACCGACGCATGCATTAAGTGCACGGGCCCGTGGCAACGTTAACTGTACGTATGATGTAAGAATACATAGTATACACATAATAAGATCTTACGCAAGGCTTTCAAAAGTGCTCAGTTTACCGAGAACAACCTGTACACACGTCTATGTTATACGTCTCGTAGTTACATTGCCTTGCGGCTACGCCTACGAAGAAAGTGGGAGGATAAAGAGTGTTTGTAATTTTGAATTGTTTGCCGAAAATAAGCTTCGTGAAAAAAAAATGGTTGTAAATCATCACATCACTCAATTTACAGCTCATTGTTTGAAAACCATGTAAAAAATTGGAGGAAGGCTGAAAGTTTTAGCATAAGGGTGATGGATAACCCTTCGTAAAAGTATCTAGGGGAACGTGCTTAACGATGCGTTTATGATCCTCCATCATTCACAGAATAAAATTTACGCGCCCAGGAGAGTAATTCTAGAATGTGACCGGTTGACTGAAGTTTAACATACCGTAGAGTGGGGGGAAAAAAGTAACAACGTAAGAACCAGCCGAAAATACGCATTTTGCTTATAATCAGTGCGGCTTGTAAATACCGCGATCGTACGACCGCCTGCATGGTGTTCTGTGTTTTCTAACCGTATATGTAAGCTAGAGACATTGGCGAACATCAGATAATCCATCGCCTGTGTGCATTGGACAGTGGACTAGCATGCGATGTATTCACCTTGCAGCATGCGACCATGTGATTTAAGTGAGCTGGTCATCAGTACATTCATTATTTTCTATTTGTGTGAAATACTGTTCAACTTGCGCACATTACTTACAAGTAAGTACTATTCCTCGCATAAAAAGATTTTACACTGCGTGNATTTGTGTGAAATACTGTTCAACTTGCGCACATTACTTACAAGTACTATTCCTCGCATAAAAAGATTTTGCACTGCGTGTTTTTTTTTTTTTGCATAAAGGCACTTCAAAATCGCAATGTTAGTATTTATGGGACTACAAATAACAAAAACTAACGAAACTTACCGAAATGAGCTAATTCACATTGAAATACGATACAATGAGTTTATTCAATATAACTTTAAAATCGCACGGTGGAATGTTTTAAGTATTTTCTAAATTGCGCAAAATAAGGAAATATTTGGGTATTTTTGATTTGCAACAGTTGATGGTTTTCTTAAAAATAAATTTTGCTAAGCATACCGTAATTAATTAAGATATGGGCTTTCTGTCACCTGTGTTAAATTTTTGTGAATGATTCCGTTTGTTTTATTTGTGCATCCCAAAAACACTATAATTNGCTTTCTGTCACCTGTGTTAAATTTTTGTGAATGATTCCGTTTGTTTTATTTGTGCATCCCAAAAACACTATAATTGTGATTTTGACAAGCTCTAATGCAAAAGCTATGTGATCTAAATACTTGACATGCGAGAAAAGAATACCTACAACTCTTGTATACAAGTTAAACGTTGTTTCGTGCAAATATAAAAAAAATTTTTTTTTTTTTTTTTTACTGATCAGCACCCTGGAGGAGATTCGTAGCTTGGCGGTAGGTCTGCACATCTCGTCGATAGNTTTTTTTTTTTTTTACTGATCAGCACCCTGGAGGAGATTCGTAGCTTGGCGGTAGGTCTGCACATCTCGTCGATAGCGTGGTCATTAGAGACGGAGGAAATCGCACTGAGATGCTGCGTTCGCTGCGAATGCTTTCGGGAAACCCTTGGAAACGGGAGCCAGGTTTGGACGACCCTGAAATTGAACCCCTGGTCCTCCCGAATGCAAGTCCAGGGGTTGCCAGCCACCGCGCCACTTCGCTCTGTTTAAGGGGATTCGTCACATCTGCCAAGATCGAAAGCTGCGCATTCTTTCAACTCGCGTGATGTCGGGCGTAGAACTTCATGCATGGAAATTTTCTAACTGGTACTAATCGAATGATGATGTACCAGTGAACGATTACGATGAAAAGTATATTGTGATTTTTATGTTTAGACCATTTTTATTTATAATTTAAATTACTACTTTTCGGACATATTATGCAATATTTTATACATTAATCGGTTCGTTTTTTAATAAGCATTGCAACATTAATAAAAAAACTATCTCGTTTTATTCCTCATTGACGTTGCTGAAATTAAAAAATATATAATTGCGAAAGCTTTCAACATCTTATAGGATAATAAGGAATGGTGTGTGTGTGTGTGTGTGTGTGTGTATGTGTGTGTGTGTGTGTGTGTAGGTTAGCAACCCGAATGTTGGTCTGTACCAAGGAAACAACACGAGAATAGAGGCTGCATCGCCACCAAGGCAACCAGGCAGGGTGGTACCGCTGTGGTTTGCCATGAAGCGAGATGAGAATGGAGCAGCGCCGGAATGCAAGGATGAGGATGAAAGCGCCCGGAGGCCAGCAGCCCTGTAAGCCGCCCGTCGAGAGACGTCACTTTTGGCGGTCCTCTTTGGATACGGCCGGGTTATGCCATGCGGCCACATTCACGCGAGCGCATGCGTGTAGCTCCAGCACTCAGTTCGGTTTTCAACTATGCTGGTTGGTCGGGTCTGAAGTTGTATTGGCGTCTCCCTCCTCGGAGGTGGCATACTCACAGTGCGGTTTTCCCAGTATGAATAACCGTATTTCCGCTGGGAGTGGAAACCCGTTCACGCCTGTGAAGCCTGATTGTTGTTGGGCAAACAGGTGGAGGGACATGTTTTCCCAGAGACCCTCGGTGGTGGTACCAGACTGTCCAAGTATGGAAGAATGAGATTAGGCCCTGCAAATTTGTCTCCTGCCATACCTTAGTGGATCAGGCACAGGAGGGGAGGTCGGTGTGGAGAGCCGGACATGTTCCAGAAAACATGTCATTAACTCTTTCCTTGACCAGCCCGTAAGTCCAGCGCGAAAGAATCTTGTTAGGACTATCGTGTCGTCGAAGGAATTTCCTGGTGACACCTAGTTAAAATTTGTAGAGGTTGGCAGCACTTGNGTGTTAGGACTATCGTGTCGTCGAAGGAATTTCCTGGTGACACCTAGTTAAAATTTGTAGAGGTTGGCAGCACTTGCTTTCGTTTTTTATATGAGTTTCTTGAAAAGTAAAGTAAACTACTAAATCGCAGAATATTTGAAGTAAACATTATGTTTTCGGAGGGAGCTAGACGCACCCAAAGATAAGGGCCAGCTTCGGCCAGCAACTAAATTGACTCTTATTGTAAGTAACGTACGAGGAGTATACATTTATTGTTCTATGGTAATTGTATAGACTGTTGATGGTGAACTGAGCAATTTTGAAACCAACCTTTGAAATATGCAATTTCCCTTACCTGCATGCATTTCAATGGGCACACTGAGTCGCGTGCGCTCTATAAAGTTGGCAACGACGGAGGATAAGTTCCATCTCTTAACGTTGAAGTAAACATCTGTGAATGCTGAAATTATTTATTTTGCTTTCTGTTTATTTTAGTGCGTATTAGTGTAAGAATGAGTGAATTTGTAAGATATTTACTTATCTAATGTTTTCAGCATTTCACTTGANTTTAGTGCGTATTAGTGTAAGAATGAGTGAATTTGTAAGATATTTACTTATCTAATGTTTTCAGCATTTCACTTGACAGCCGCATGGACAAAGCGATTAGATCCATGTCAGTGTTAATTGTACACTGGCGGAAGAATACACAATGTGTATGTAAGTAGATCTTAAGCAAAGCTTTCAGAAGTTCTCATTTGCCAGTGAACAGCCTTTAATGTATTTTGTTTATTGTTGGTTTACACGTACGGATAGGTTAGGAAATTCTAAACACTTTATACGCGATACGCGAGGTGCGTTTTTGGAATTTTTGGTTGAACGCAAATCTCCACCTCGCCTGTGAGTCCACCATTGTTAATTAGGTTATGGTTAATCAATACTTGGTTTGATTCCCGGCTTGCAAAAAATATTTTAGAATTGTTCATGGACTGATTTGTTTAATGAGCAATAAATAAATTCCAGTTTTTCGTTAACAGTATAAATTACATTCCAAACATGTAGAAATTATGGCGAAATATTTTTCGAAGCATTTAGCTATTGTACGCATAACCGTACGAAGTAATGTGCGTATTTTAAATTTTAAGAAAGTGTGGACATTAACTAAACGCTGAAAACATCGATAAAAATCTAGAGGATTTCGGAAGAGAATATAGATATCTAAGAAACGGCAAATTCTAGATTATATTTTTCGCCAACTTGGTGAGCAAACATGTTGCCAGCGTGATGCACTGTTGTCGAGGTATTTCTAACGCCTGGAATTTGCAGGTTTTAGCGCGGCGTTGTAAGATATAGCGCTGAAGCAATGTATCATTCTATCAGGCGGAAACTGTTCAAGTTCGCCATTTCTTGATTGTTCCAATTTTGGCTCCCTGAAACCTGCATACTTCAGTTTGTGTGTTCTGCGTTACTTTACGTATCACTCACTCCCTGTTAGACTATTCACAGTAAACTAAGCACTTTTGAAAGCCCTGATCTACTTGTAAGCACATTATGTATACTTCCGCCGTATATAGGCCTGAAATTAACATTGCCATGGTCCTGATAACTTAGTTCATTCGTCGGTCAAGTTAAAAATGCCAAATTAATATAAAGTAATTATTTTATAAATTTGTTAATTCTCGCACTTATATGCATTAAAAAGACAGAAAGAAAAATTAATAATTTAAGTTTTCACAAATATATACCTTAACATTTTAGTTAGACTTTAAGGCGTGGAACTAATTTATCTCCATCGTTACCAACTTTACTGGGCACATGCCAGTCACTTTAGCTTTTAAAATACATGCAGGTAGGGGCAGTGGTATTTTTCAAAGGTTCATTTCAAAAGTGCTGAGATAATAGTGAATAGTCTATAATATGTGTGACAACATCTGCCTATTACACCCGCGGAGGCTATACAGAATGTCCTAGAACGCGCGCATAAGAACCACACCGCGTGTATCCGGAGCGAAATTGGAGACGAAAATGTTAATAGCAAAATGTCGTACGATGACATGTTTCGTGCACGATGTGGCAACACAGCACGGAGTTAGTTCCCTCTTGTGCACCACTGCTATCGCACTACCACTGTTCTCGCCATCTTACTATGGGAGCGGGTTCACATCCCGGCCAGTCTGAACATTTTAGCAACGTGTAGTTTACGTAACATACATAATAACCAGGACGTTGAAATCGACAAGTATTCGAAGCCTTTGTATCGCGGCTAATGTCTTTCCAAGTGTTTCGTTGCGCCCTAATCGGCAGTTGAAGTTGAACGTGCCTGGAAAATGTTCGGACTGGTAGGGATTCGAACCCGCGCCCATAATACGATGGCAAGAACAGCGGTAGTGCGATATCAGCGGAGCGCAAGAGGGGGACTAACTCCGCGCTGTGTTGCCGCATCGTGCACGAGAAATATTGCCATCGTACGGCATTTCGCCGCTAACATTTACCGTCTTCAACTTCGCTCATGAATCACGCGGTGTGTGGTTATTTTGCGAGCGCGTTCTCTGGGACATCCTGTATATCGTGCGTACCGGCAGTAGAGATGCATTGGCTCTCTTCAGCGTAGTTCTCGCAGCCTCCGGTCCCGTATTTCCCCGACCTGCGGTGGAGTCAGGTGGTTTCGCTAGACCGTGCCGCCAAGTTACGGGGTGGAGTGTCCCCAGGTCGAACCCCGCCGAAGGGACGAAGGGGAGGGGGCAGGGAAGGGATGAAGTGGCCCAAATCTAATTACCTCTCGTTTGCCCAGTTGTTCCAACTTTCGTGCGGGGCTAGATGGTGGCGTGATGGGGGAGAGGCCTCGGCGTTCGAGGGGCGAGGCGGTGGTAGGTTTCCTGCCCGGAGTGACATCTCTTAGAACCAGCTGCGAACTCTGCGGGGGCTAGTGGTGGGACTGCGGCCGAGCAGAGTTCGTGCACAGTATATCGCACGCGAGTTGGTCGTTCCCGCGTCACGAGCGGGCCAGCTGTTAACCGCGCTGCTCTGTCCGACGTTGAATGGAAGGCAGGAATGAGAATGCGACCGTAAGCGCTAGTGTCGCATGCTGTTACGAACTAAGATTTTCAGCCAATTCGTAACGTGAAAGTTGTTTAGGGACGTAGCTCAATGATGACTCATGATTCGGTAGAGCACAACAGTATCTGATGAAGTTTTATTGCATGAAGATTATAGAGTTGCTATTTAAATGACTATTGATCGGGGGAGCTTTAAATTGAATACCAATATGATTATTTATTTACATTATGATTGGCGCCATTTTAATTAAACCTAACTGGAAATTCATCACCTTGTTGTAGCCGGAGGCTGATTCTACAAGACGGTTAACGCCGGCCGGACACACCCATCTTCCTGGTCTGCTTCGCTGGTCGGGTCGACGCCCAAAGGAATAAAGACGAAAATACGCCTGTTCCGGGTGTTACACCGGCCTATATCAAGCGCGTGGTTCTGCGGCCCCGCTCAGTGACCGGTGGAGGGGATTTCTACAACTGTCTTATTTCGCAAGGATCGACGACCAAATGGTGACGTTGCAATCCCGCTCGTTTCCAGGTGTAATGTTTGAAGGTGTGATCAGGCAAGCCGTTCAGCTAAGGCCTGATCACACCATAACAATCAGTACCTGATTTTCCCTTTTCTTATACGTTAGAAAACACAATAATTGCAACAATCATAAATCGAGTATAAAATAACTACGTAACTAAGTAAAATCTTTCTCTTTGATATTTCTTGTAGCTTAAAATTGTAATTAAAAAGTGACCTCTTTGGAACACTGCGCACCTAGCGGCGGAAATTTTCCCTATGCTAAACTCTCCCATAAAAAAAACTCTCCTTGTTTCTAACGCTTACCTAAAGTAGTTCCCCATTTCAGATCTTCGAAATAAAACTACCTCCAGGGATGAAACTAATACGCGCATGGCGAGTTTTTTCTTTAAGGCTCGGGTTCGCCCCTTGTGCAGCAATTCTTAGTTTTTGCGTCATAATTTCGGAGTCATAGTAATTAATGACATTGTGCGATTATAGAAAATGTACATTTTACATTTACGAGTTTTTTAATTTTTTTTTTTTTTTGCGTAATCTGAATTGTGTTATCTGATTGTTAGTAATAAGTTCTCGACTTTTAACAAAATGTAAATATGTTCTCGACTTTTTACTACAAGCAGATAGCATACAATTCAAATTACGCACAAAAGTTTTAAACAACTCTTAAAATGAAAATTTTCTATAATCGTACATTGCCAGTAATTACTGTGACTCCGAAATTATGACGTGAAAAGAAGAATTTCTGCAAAATGGGTGAAGCTGAGTCTTAATGTTTGCGCAACGTTTTTGTGACTGAAAGATAATCGTATTAGCTGCTCATGTTATCCTAAAATTTTGAAATTAATAAAATTTTATGTACAGAATATTAAATGATACTTCGAGAATCATATGATGAGCTATATTTACATTACACCAGCTTTGCTTATATGAAAATGGCGTTGAAGAAAAAATTATTTCGTGTAAAATTGTTTTATATGACACAGAGTTATAAGAAGTTATTACCGTTTTCCAGACCTAGGTTGTGACTTCTCCCCGAATATGAAAATATAATTAAGGTTCCCCACAAGTTACGGCATATTTGCAGTACTCATTGCAGAACTATACTAAAAGTATTTACACGACCGCCTAGTTGAAGTACAAAGCTATGGCGGTGCCCACTTTGTTAAATGGTTCACAATCATGCGATGTGTTCTCAGAACGTTACTCCTCAAGAGGTCGAGGAGGTCCAGGCGAAACCGGGTAGACTGGGCTCACTTTGAAACATAAAGTGGCGTAATGCCTAATCCGGGAGAGGAGTTGATGATGAATATGACGGCAATTATGTGATGATGATGAACGTGATTGATGGTGATGAATCATGATGGCATGACGATCCCTAGAGTACTGATGATGACAAAGTGACTACTGAAGGCGATACAACAAAAAACCTCACACACGTTCATGCCTTAACTGGAGATCTAATCTAGAACCCATAACCCTGTAAATTGACATTCTAGACAAACTACGTGATGGGGGTCGTTGAAATTTTCCAATGTGCAGCGTTCTAACCATGTGATCCTACTTATTTTGGGGGGCGGGGGATATTAGTATTATTGTTTATGTAAGCATCACACGTATCCACACGGTTAGAAAGTCCTCAGACGTAACAGCTTCAGAAATGGTTATTACGTATGTTGAAATACCTAAGAGTCTGTTAACAGCGACGATGACTTAAAATGTGTGTTCTGAAATCGCCTGAAGTGAGTTTTATTCTCGGAATAAATCATAACTGTATTTAAAAAAACATGGCTTGAAAGAAAGCATAGGTTGCAGAGACGTATTCCAGCGTAATTAACGCGCCTTATATGTGTTCCGCAACGGACGGGACCTCACTAGAAGCCACTTGCAAAACCCTCTGAACAAATATTAGCACAATTTTAGATGTTATTGCCCCTACGTGCGTTGCACGTTACAACAAGTGGTTAGACCCTGACAACGTTATACTTGCTGCACGGCCTGCGGCGTATAATAAGGGGCGTGTGTTTGAGTGAGGAGTATTTCTATAATCGTGAGTACACGTTCAGTCGAGGAGAAGGAACGCTGTGATTTTTTTTTTCTGTTCAAGTAGGTTTTTTTTCTGAAATGCATATGACATATGAGGGCAGTCTGTGCAAGACTCAAGCTGATGTTTAATTTTTTAGAATCATCTGTTTTTTTTTAATCGACGTTACACGATCGCGCACATAACTATGGTAATATTTTATTCATCAACTTATTATGACAGAAATCGTGATGTATTTGACTGGAAAATGTATCTAAAGCGCGACTAAATAGATATTGAAAACATTTCACCAATTACTACATTACGAAACTGTCTGCGTGGCGCATGTGGAGATCTGTGCATAAGAGCGTCTACAGACTAAGTCAAAACGTGAGTATAACCCGTACGTCTTAAGGAAACTTTTGAGCCTAGACTCTTCGCACCAAACCCCAAGTGTAATTTTTTTCCATCCCAAATTATGAACTGCTCCACTTTTAACTTTCAAAGGGAAGCTTGATGATTAAAGCGCATTACCTTGCAGGATATCTTTGATGTGTCGAAACTTCTTAGTTCTCCATTCTTTGTCTAAACTTCTTGGCGCGAGTTAAATTGCGCATCATGCTTGCTCGAGATTTTTTTTTACATCGCTCTGAGGCGTTGTAACGTCGATATTCTCCCTCCCCATGACCTGTTTTCAGCCGCCAACTTAATTTCTTTGGAAAGTTGTGTTAACGGCCGCCTGCATTGTACGGCGATGAAGCACGAAGCCACCTGCGCCCGTGTAGACATTTTAAGACAATCTAATTATCTGGTCCTAAGATAAAATAAAAGTGAAACGTAGTACTGGTACTACTCATGCTTAAAATGTTTCACTACTTCCTGGTATTAAATAATTTTGTTCGTGTGTAAACATCTAGCGTGGTGGTAGAACAAAAGAGTGTTATTAATCCAGGGAGGGGGTGGGGAAAAGGCGACCCCATCCTTGAAAGAAATTAGTTACCCAAACTTTCGTGATTAACGGACTTCTATTCCAGCCGAAGACTCTTCGGAAGTGACTGTCCGGAAAACGACGATCTAGCAAATGACGCGTCGCGAAATATTCGTCGGAACCGGAATCAGTAATTTCGTGAAGGGGAGTGATTTGCCCTCCAATTCCGCGACTAATCACTACGGGTTTTCCTGGCAGTGGGGTGGCGAGCCAGAATTTGTCCACTGCTCTCCCCATTCCAGGCAATCACCGGCCTATTTCCTTAAGATGTAATTTCCCAGTTTCTTCAAATTAGCCGAGGTTAAGCTCTTGATTAGCCAGATTGCCCATGAAAGAAATAAAAACTCCTTCTACTTATGCGGGTATTCACGATTAATTAACCACCTTCGTTCGAACTCTGCCTTCGAAAAAAAAATTTTCTGCCCCAAAGTGTATATTTTTTTTTTACGAAAGCACTTGTTGCAATCTAACAGCGATATTTTTTGGCAGCGTATTAGGAAATGCAATGTCTTGTTTTGACGTATTATTAAAAGTACTGTTTTGGCTCGTGCGATAGCGTATCTGCCTACCGTTCAGGAAGTCGTGGGTTCGATCCCGTCCGGCAGTACTAGGGGCGGTTCTTTACCCACCCCTAATCCACGCGAATGCTTGTACAGTTCCCGCATGTGCACTCTTACAATTCCCTACCCCGTGCTGTCGTGTAAAAAAATGCATTGAACTGCTGGCGTGCACATAGTAACAAACAAATAAACTAAATTAATTTGGTTAATTTTATATCCTGTGCACATTGGACTAGTAATCGACGTGATAATAATGTTCTTGTGATTCTCGTGCTGGGTTCTAATTAGCGCTGTAGGCGCGACGCAACAAGGCCGACGCAACAAAGAAAATTCTGCAGGCACGAAAATTGCCAACNTTTTTTTTTTTTTTTTTTGGTATTGATGATCTTTAATCTGCAACTAAAATTATTTATTTAAAAATGTTAAACTGCGGTACCAATTTAATGGTGTGATCAGTATTTTATATACGAACTTCTAATTGTAATGTTGCCTATGTGTATATACACTGAACAGCAAAAAAAACTGGTACACCTGCCTAATATCGTGTAGAGCCCCGCGAGCACGCAGAACTGCTGCAAGACGACGTGGCATGGACTGGACTAATGTATGAAGGTATGCAGGAGGCATTGAAATCTGCGCCAATTTGAGAAAGGGCTGCACGTCTGTCACAGTTTAATGATTCTCGTCAGTCGTCGTTTGTCCCGTTCTTTCGCGATCTTTTTCAGGCCGCAGCGATGTCGAAGGTGTGATGTTTTACCGGATTCCCGATATTCGCGGTACACTCGTGAAATGGTCGTACGCGAAAATCCAACTGTTATCGCTACCTCGGAGATGCTATGTCCCATCTCTCGTGCGCCGACTATAACACCACGTTCGAACTCACTTAAATCTTGATAACCTGGCATTGTAGCAGCAGTAACCGATCAAGCTGCCGACCGCACCGCGTTACTCTGATTGGTTCCATACCTCTGTTATTTGCATACGCACGCCTATACCAGTTTTTTTGGCTCTTCAGTGTATATGTACATATAGTCACACGTGTTAACATTTTGATTTTATACAGCAGCATTAGTGGTAGAGTTTTTCTTGTAGTAGTTCACATTTTCAATAAAAAAAATGAAGTTAATTAACGAACTAGTTAATCTGATTACTGGTCCTATCCACACACATCTGTATATAATGTGTGTGTACGCACATGCTCGCGCACGCACACACCAAGGTTTGACTTGTCACAATTGCTGATTTACTAAAATTAATAAGATTTTGTATATAAAAAGCACGAACATCTACAACACAGGCGAGACTATTTAGTGCTGCGAAGGACGATGTCATATCTAGGTAACACAATTCATGAATTTGTTATTTCACCTCACGTAGTTTCTTTCACTTTTAATTTTAGATTTTCAGTGTTGTATCAGCCGCAGATGCGAGTTGTTTCCCGATATCAAGGTGCATTCAAGTCATAGTTTAAAGAACTTAATTGATTTTTAAAATCTACTTTTACTATGTGTATTAAATAGCTCGAAATGGATTACAATACCACTGGAAACCAATGTTTATGTTACAATTCGAAGAAGGTTTTTCAATATGTTGCGGCGGCAAAATATACCGTGCCTAAAGAAAAAATTACAAAAAGTATAAACTCGCCTGTTAGCCTATGAAAATTACCCAGACAAACAAGTGAAGGAAATAAAACATATGTTTGTACCATTTTCGCATTTCAAGTCTGATTTAAAACGAAGGTAGGCCACAAGATACATTTATTACCAAAAATAGTAATTGGCTTGTAGGGATATTCGCGAATCCTGAAGAAACGAACCATCAGAACAAGGAAGTTTATATATGTGTATATATATATATATAAATATTTGTATATATATACCCACACACGCACACACATGTAGGAACTGAATATTTGCATGCGACAATTCCCCCAACACGTTGCAGTTGCATGTCACCGCACTACGACTTGGATTTTAACTAGCGAAATATAAAGGAATGTCCGAGTCTGCTTGAATCTTACGCAGTTGGAAGTAGGTTTTAATTTAGGTATTTCATATTTTTGCTCGTCCTTTAAATTTTTTTTTCCGCGCTGTATCCCCCGGTCGACGGAATTAAATTGTGTCGAGTTCGGGTGGGAGAGCTCGGACCGTGACGAATAGCCCACGACCTTCCTCCTCGCCAGGCGCCCGTATTTCAACACGCCTGGAATATGTTCTAATTTATTCTTTTTTTCTCTCTCTCTTTTTTTGCTGCCACGCTGCTAGCGTCGTTGGCTGGGCGGTGAAGGGCGGCGCGTCCCACGGGCCGCGCTATGCGGCTGGGCGGTGAAGGGCGATGCGTCCTGCAGGCCTAGCTATGAGGCTGGGTGGTGAAGGGTGACGCGTACCACAGCCCACGCTATCTGGCTGGGCGGTGAAGCGCCGCGCGTCCCATTGGCCGCGCTATCTGGCGCGAGATTTATGTCTCGTNCGATTTTCGCACGTGGGAATCGTGCCGGACGATGTCCCTGGTCAGCGGGTTTTCTCGGGGATCTCCGGTTTTCCCTCGCCCTTGTATTCCGGCGAAATTTCACAACCAGGATTAGCAGTCATACCTTGAGTAGCAAATCTGTACAATAAAGAAACAAGTACATAACACTCTTGAGCTTGAGTAACTTGCTTAACAAACAAATTGTCATCTTTAGCAACATCACTATTAAAGCTTTCAATGTTACGAAAAACAGGTCTTGAACAATGCATCTTCTTATAATAACTTGCACGTCTCATACTGAGGGTGACAATACTAATTCCTTCCACTAGCACGGCTGCACAGGAGCGCAGCAAAACTAGCAACGCTCCGTAACTCTAGGCGTTGCCGCAACGTGAGCCCAAAAAGAATCTTATTTTTAGTTAAATAAAATTTTTGTGCTTGTATTTTATTGATAAATTTCAATATTTCATTAATAATTAAAACGAATCAAAACGGAGAGAAAATAGGTTTGTTGGTAATGGCTAGTAAGAAATAGTTCTCATGCAAAATGTTATTACACTAAGTGCGCACGAATGCGATGCGACCTTTCTTTGGTGTTATCGTCTAAACTTAGTTAAGCTTTTTTCATGAGGCGGAGGAATATATTGAAAACAAAAATTTGTCAGGGCGTCATAAAAGTTGGACGTAACTGTGAATAGACTATGTCAGAATATCGTAAACTCTGCTACGCCCCAGCTAGCGATTCTTAAATTTTTGGGTGCAGGGGCCAACTCTGAATTAAGCTATAACAGTGTGAAAATGTCGATTTTGCCATGCTGGAAATTTTTAAAATAGTGTTTACAGTAAGCATGATTTGTTAAAAAGTTTTACTACGTCCCAGTCTGAAGAGTTGTTTTTTTAAATGTGGAAACAGATTGCGCCTACGTGAAATAGTTTTTTATGTATATCGATACCTTAGTACAACAGGTAACAAAACACCTTACTCCAAAGCATCGTCATGTTACATTAGCATAAGTATAAGCGTCGGTATTCATGTTTTAAAACTTTACTGCATATTGTTAGGTGATTAATAAAAAACATGGGGCGTGGCTGTGTCGAGGACACTGCCGTTTGTTTTGCGTGAATACGTCTAAGTTTTTACGTTCCCGGCACAGCTTCACTCGATCATATGGGGTTTCATGGGTATCACTGGATTGCTCTTGAGATGCTCTTTCCAACCGTATACGATGTTTGTATTTCGACTTCGCTTTTTGACGAGTATAAACCGACATTATGTTAAGTTTCCAATTTTTTTTGTACTTGAACTCATAAAATTTCACCATAACCACGCCACACATATGTTTTATGCACTCAATCGATTGATCTCAACGAGATATGTTTATTAAAACATAAACGAGCGTCGTAGCTACTCCGNACAACCACGCCACTCATGTTTTATGCACTCAATCGATTGATCTCAACGAGATATGTTTATTAAAACATAAACGAGCGTCGTAGCTACTCTGCGTCAAAAGTTATACTACGCGGAAATTATGAGACGCGGCGAAACGAACTCAAAATGGCGGCGCCCCCACCCCCGCCGCGCGCGACGCTTCGCAGTCCTCACTCAACGTAACAAAGTCTTTGATCATTTAAAATTCAATTACACCACTCGATTGCCAGATGTATACGATATATTCGTAGCTGCAATGCCAAACTGTGTCCCCCGATTTTATCATCATTAGATTTTCTGGATCGCCCACCATGGTTGCAAATTTAAAGATGTATTCACATCAAAAATTCAGATTGTTTTAGTTGTGACACTGTTGTACTGAGGTATCGATATTACAAACACGATGCAACTCACATCGCTGGCGAGGTAGACACACGAATAGAAAGTTTCTACTTGCATCCGGTAATCGACCCCGGTAATCGACCCCGGGTAGGCCCACATTCGTTTTCCAACGGACAGCACCGGGTTTACTGATAAGCAGGAAACAGCGGGACATAAAACGTGGCAGCTTTTTTAATGCGAGTGAAGCTACTCTTATAAAAATTCATGTTCGGAAAATGTAAAACCATTATATTTGTAAAAAATAAAAATAAAAAAAAAATAAAGGAAACCCCTGTAAAAGTAATTTTCGTTTTGAATAAAATTATTTACACAAATATTATAAGAACATTTTACTGTTTCACTAATTCAGTATTTTTTATTGAATGGTTGTTTCAAATTTTTCGTTCGTTGAATGTTATGCATGTCATTACGCGAGTTGCAAAGGTCTCCAGGGCACAATTTTAGCAGCTGTGATGTATCCTTTCAATCTCCGAGCAGGAACGTTATCCACTTAACTGATAATATTCCGTAAACAAAACGCTTTCTCTTCTCGAAATTCTCGTGGCTCACTTCAGCAAGTTTCTTTGTTAACTCGTGATTGTTCCCCGCCCCCCTCCTATCCTTTTTTTAAAACAGGAAATGGTAGGCGCTGAAACCGATGGAAATTCTTCGCTTTCCTTTTTTACTGAACATTATTTACCTTTGAAGAGGAACATGTTTCAGTGTACATTCTCCGGATCTAAAAGGAAATTAATTTAGACGAGTTCAATAGTAAAGATAGATGTGCACGATTTTTTTTTTTTTTTTTACCGTGGCTATCCAAATGCCAGTCAAGAATTCTTTTCAACCCCGCGCTTATGCCTTTTCTGGGTAATGCAGGGGAATACGTATTCCCTTTAGCTGATCATTGTGTTATCTGTCTAGTGACTTTCCATCCTTTGGCTCTCTCGGGCCGCGTAACTTTTACTTTTTGTTTTGACTGCAGAGGCGTGGGTGAAATAAAGTGGTTATCTTTGTATCTCGGAATTATTCCGACAAGGACCTAATCAGAATTCTTCCCATTTCAGAAGGCAGATGCGGGATGGGGAGATACTACCGTGAAGCTGTTCCCGATGACTGTTGCGCACTCTACATCGCTGTGTTACGTCACAAAGGTCAAGTCGTCGTCATGCCCCTCTGGCACGCCCGTGCCGCGTGATTCTTCTCTCTCCCTCTCTCTCACACGCTTTACAAAATTGTGCACAGAAATGTGCTCTGGCCTTAGATACGAAGCCCATATTATACTCGAATCATTGGCGTGTGGTGAACTGTTGCAAGGTAAGCTGGCGTTAGCTGTGTGCTGTACCCTGTTGCTTGCTAGTTTACACTNGAACTGTTGCAAGGTAAGCTGGCGTTAGCTGTGTGCTGTACCCTGTTGCTTGCTAGTTTACACTTCCACCACTGAATGGTAGCTCTCGGCAGTTGACGCCACAGGAAGCGTGTAATGGGTCCCTTGCTGCTCGCTTGTGAGTGGTCGGAATGCATTCTGTTCCCATAGGCTACACGGTAAACTACCCAGGAAATCGCAAACGTTAAAAGCTTGAACATTCCAGAGGTCGGTGCAATGGAAAGACAGTGCCGCACATACAAACACCAAACCCAAAACCGAGCGAGGTGGTGCATTGGTAAACGGCACCCGATTCACATTCGGGAGGATATGATCTCGATTCCCGTCCCGGCCATTTTGATTCCTGTTTTACATGGTTTCTCGAAATTGCGTCAGGCGAATGCTTTGGTGGTTCCTTACTAAAGGAATTAGCCAATTTATTCCCCGAATCTGCTTCTCTGAGCAACTTGCTCCGTCTCTAATGACCTCGCTGTCGACGACACGTTAAGCCCTACCAACCTACCAGACTCAAAAAAATCATATCCGTACTCAACGGCGGATACTACACTACTCGTGATTTGCACCACCTGCTATTCGCTAAAAGATTTACGCGGAAGCTAGACTGCAATATCCTGCGTGCACTCTTGCAGTCTTCTTTTGACTATTGACCGATTGTCTGTCTGCGAAGACAGTATGTTACATGAGTGAGCCAGTCAGTATTACGTTTCTCCGATACTGACCATCCGTGATTCGCGCGGGCAGTTAGATAAGACGCGTAAAAGTTCAAATGATCCAGTCACGAAAGTGGTTCCGAACTAAAGTGCGTTGGAACACAGCTTGTCCTGAATTATTTTCGCGGAGAACTTGATTCTTGCTGTGAATCACGCTGGTAAGGAATGAAGGGGAACATCGACGAGGGACAGGACAGACATATCTCGGATGGACACATTTCGTAGTCGCAGCGCGGTGACGGTAAAATTAAGTCCACTTTAGTTCCCGCTCCCAGTCCCTCATCGTATTGTGGCAGGTCAATAGGCCACCTTTTCGGCCATGGCGGGTTGCGGTGTGGCCCGGCGTTTCCATAGTGGACACCCCCGTCCCCTTCGTCTGTTCATCGCCGATCACAGGTCGCCATTTCCCTATGCGCTCTTCAGTTCGCCGTTCAGGCAATTGGTCGAGAACGTGCTTCACATGTGAACGACACCTTACAGGTGCGTGTCGTCAGATTCCGTCGCTGCACTGTGTTGCGGGGCCGCGGTGGTGTGGCGGTTAGACTACTCGCCTCCCACCAAGGTGAACCTGGTTCGATTCCCGGCGTGGTCTCTTCCCCCCTTCCCCTCGGATTTTCGCATTTGGGAATCGTGCCGGACGATGCCGCTGGTAGGTAGGTTTTTTCGAGGATCTCCCATTTCTTCCGCCCTTGCATTCCGGCGCTGCTCCGTGCTCACCTCGCTTCACCCGCATCGTCTCTCAAGACCTCGACGTGAAGAGTCTCCCAAATCTCTTCACTCACTGACAGTGTGTGACACTAAGGGTTGTCAGAATCCGCACACAGCAATGGTTAAAGTAATGTCCCCGTATTCTAATGTCAGCTTATTTTATTATTTTATTTTTAAGGGTTTGCTATGGAACAAGCCCGTATTACGTAAATGTAGCATTCTTCGGTCTTATTTTTGATAAGCTTTTTAGTTACTCGTGATATTGGGAAAATGTTTGGGTGAACGCGTTTCAGCGAATTGAAGATTTAAGATTTTCCTAGCCTGGGTAGTATTTTGTAATTTTATCCGTTTAACAGATTTCCAGGTGAATTATTTGAGAGACGTGAAACATCATCTGCATTGCCATTTTTCACGGCAGGCTTCGTTGTTCTCACCGTTATTATGATTACTACGTGGGTTGTCAGTTTCCGATGATAATGAGTCAGATTCGGTGTTTTTTTTTTTTTACTGTCACATTTTAACATCCAATTTATTATCGGAATGTAATTAGTGCCGAGTAGTCCTAAACGACACCGGGGAAAAAATTGTGGTGGCAACAAAGTGTTCTTTTTGTTGGTATTGAGCTGTGCCATACCTTTTGCTTTTTGTGGTGAAAACAGAATATTTAAATTGTTATAAGCTTTTGTGGCCTCTAATAATTTATTTTGTAGTAGCGTAAGTAAATGTTGGCAGCGTGACAGCCAACAAAACACTTTGTGGCCACCACAAAATGTATATTTTTTTTCAACGTAACCTAAACTTTCGTGTAGTAACGTCCCACATACATTCCGCTTTCCTGGACTGAGGACTTGTAACCCACTCGCAGCATCTCTCAGATCTCTTGATCTGCACGATGCTCAAATTCTAACTCCTATAGCATTTCTGCAGCTTTGGTACAAGTACATAAACGACTATTATAAACTTGTACAATGTTCGGGCTCAGAATGTGCGCTGTAAACAGGAAATACGCACGCATAAACGCCGCACAGTTTTGCGTTTATTTAGCAGCTTTGGACCAAGCAATACAGTTGAGCCCTACAAATTACATAGATGGAATTCTATTTCCCAAGATTACGCTATGAATGATTTATAATAATATAGTTATTTTTACAACTCAAATTATTTTATAAACAATTTTCCTACGCCTGTCGCTGATAACATTGTGTGATAACTATGGCATTTTAACAAATTAAATATGGAACTGTTCTCGTTCCTTTTCATTTCGTTAATAACGATAATTTCATGACGGAAATTTATTTTCCTAATTTCAGTGCTGTTGGTTTTTCCAAACGAAGCGTTCCCGTGAATACGCGAAATGGAAACGTTAAAACGAAAAATCGTATAACAATGAGCGTATGTTGTTCGGAAACCATGAGCGCCCCCACATGGGGCTTGTACCTAACCGTGTTTTTATCTTCTTTTGCATATTGCCATCAGATTATTTTATACTGAAAACAACCATTTAACATCACTGTAATATGTTGTTCACAGAACGCACATTTGCATCTCTAGTCCGCTCTCGAGGCCTGTTTCGTGTCTCTCTAGAGTATTTAAAAACAAATGTTGAATATTGAATTTTGCGATATTGCAATTACATATTTTTATCTTTCCCTGTAAATACGCGAAACAGCTTCCCGGAAAGAAGGGATGGGTGATTCTACTGCTCGACAACCTCAATTGAAAGGTCGGGAAAAATGCTAAACGCAAGCTATTCTTACCCTCCCACATGTCAATATAACTCTTTCTAAGTGACTCAGCAACTTCAAGGTCATGCATACAGTTCAGACGAAATGACTACAAACGTGTTAGTTGTAAACTGAAGACTTTTCTAACTGCCTGTTGTCTGTAACAAGAGTTAACACGTACAGCGAAATCACACGTGACAATAGACATACCAGGGGAATAGAGGAAATTATTGTGACATATAGTAGTCCATTTACAAAGCGTCCGTTGTCCACAATTATGACAATTTCCAATCATGGTCCTGTTGGTTCATTCCTAGCCTTTGCTATGGAATGACAAGTGTTTTACAGGTCCTCAGCAGCGCGAAGGCCGTTTAAACGCGGGTTCATTAAATACAATTTATTTCATTTTAACGGGAATGTTTCGTTTCAGAAGGCCCATACATTGAAGAGCCAAAACAACTGGTATACCTGCCTAATATCGTGTAGGGCCCCCACGAGCACGCCGAAGTGCCGCAAGACGACGTGGCATGGACTCGACTAATGTCTGTAGGTATGCAGGAGGCAATTCCCACCATGAGTCCTGCAGGGCAGTCCACAAATCCAATCTGCGCCAATTTCAGAAAGGGTTGCACGTCTGTCACGTTTAATGATTCTCGTCAGTCGTCGTTTGTCCTGTTCTTTCACGGTGTTTTCCGGCCGCAGCAATTTAGAAGATGTGATGTTTTACCGGATTCCCGATATTCACGGTACACTCGTGAAATGGACGTACGCGAACATCCAAATGTTATCGTTACCTCGGAGATGCTATGTCCCATTTCTCGTGCGTCGACTATAACACCACGTTCAAACTCACTTAAATCTTGATAACCTGCCATTGTAGCAGCAGTAACCGATCTAGCTGCCGACCACATCGCGTTACTCTGATTGGTTCCATACCTCTGTTATTTGCACACGCACGCCTATACCAGTTTTTTTTTGTCTTTAGTGTATAATAATAAAATTATTTTGAAGTTGGTTAGTTAAATAAGTTTTTGATTAGGGGTGAAGAGTAATTAACGCAAGAGGTGTGGGTTCTAGTCCCCGTGCAGGTGAAGTGTAATTTTTATTTTTCGTGCATTATATTTTTAATTAATTTTTTTCCTTATTTTCTGTTATTGATTCATTACATTGGTTTTCGAGAAGAAAAATGATATTCATATGCGCCCACTTCTCAATAATGCAATTTGTAATACAAGCCTGTGATTTGGAATATTACAATGTTTTGCAGATTTTACAAGAAATTTTTTTGCAGCTCGAGAAAGGATTTTCTTGGCAGAAGGGTTTACAAGGTTACTGTAATTACCGCCTTACCACCGACGTTAACGATAGTAACAGCAGTAGCTGCTTCCTCATTACCGCCGCGACTAGAACACCGACGCCTTGGGACCCGGCAGGAAGAGAGTGGCGACTGTATCGGAGCAAGAGGAAACTGCGAGGAAGCGAATGAACGGGCGATGAACGATACGCGAAGCACCTTCCGAGGGACGGGAGTTGCTCGCGCTTCTCGGAGAATCCAGCCAGCCTTGTCCTCGTCAGGAGGGCGAGAACTGAGAACACTACGCGCGAGTGCTTCACAATTAGCCGTCGTCGCGCTACGGAAAACCTTGTCGAGGGGCAAAGCGACGTTGTTCGGGACACGTTCCAATGACGCCGCCCTCCTCCTCTGTCACTTTGAGGGCGGAGACCGCGGACGTAACTCTCCAGCCCACCGTGGGAAGCGCGCGCGTCGTAACTACTGTCGGTGCCTCGCAGATCCCCGCGCGGGTCGGCGAACTACGCTCGGAGGAAGCAGTTGTTCCTTGTGGCCGCCTGGTGGAAGGAACTGTGCACGTCGGCGCGGGAGCGCTAGGGGCGACCGGGACACGCGCGCCAGCTCTCTCGTCGCCTCTACGCGCAAAGCGCTGAACTGGCGTGCAGTCTTGCCGTAGATAACGCGCCTCTACGAGACTTTCAGCGAAGACCCTGCCGTTTTACCGAGTACTTTTGTGTGTATACGAAGCGTAGGTTTTGAGATACAGCTTTTCGAAGAAGCTATTTTTAGCCATATTGGGAGTGCTTGAATTGGTGTTTTCAATGTGCACGACGTCTTGAAAGTAACCGACAGGCGTAGTCTTAAGTGTGTGTTATTTTCGTAGACCAGCACATACGCACATTTTATAGTTCCGTAACAAAACCTGGATTAGGAACACTTAGGAACGCAGTTCCAGCCCCTTCAACAATTTTTTAGAAGATTCCTACTAGCGTATTTCTCAACATAGATAGACATTATGTACTTTTTTATTAAACATAAATTTTAAAAAATCCTCGCAAACAGGCTATACATGTTATCCAAACATCTCCGCTGTAGGGATCTTCTAATAATTCGCGAATAATACATTTTGCTTGAAACGCTTATCTTTAAAATTAACGCGCTGAGCCCAAAATTTCCCTAACATGGGATTTCCCATTAAAATTACGCAGCTGCCGGCTAATGGGCAGTGGCCCTTTAAGGGTGTTAGCCACGAAATAATATTGTTAGTTTGTATTTGTACCACATACTGTTCAACTGGTAAACGTTATCTGTGACTACACTGAAAAAAAAACAGTTTTATTGAATCAAACAATGTTTGTTTTTCGCAACCATGTTATAAATTGTTTGCATAGGTGCCTTGAAATATTTTGTTGTTTTTATTTGGTTGCCTCAAAGTAACATTTGGTTGGTGCAACTATATATTTGCTTTGCTCTATGTACATTTAACACTTTCGGTTAATATACAAAAACCTAATCACGACCAAGATTCGAACTAAGAACTTTGCGCCCGGGTACTACGCCCTAGCAACAACACATAAAGTGACTACGAAAAAAAAATTGGAGTGTTTTTAAATACATTAATTTCAAATACCGGGCAACATGCGCAGATAAATATTTTAATTTTGGTTTCCTGTTGGTAACGACGGAGGAAAAGTATTTTCATGTTTTAACGTGGAATTAAACATTTTAGGTAAAAACTTGTGAATACTGAAATTAGTTCTATGGCTGCCTGTTTTTTTTTAATGCACAGGGGTGTAAGAATAAACAAATTTGTGAAATATTTACTTTTCCGATGTTTTCACAGTTTCGCTTAACACGCACAGCCAAATATATGTGGCACGTGGCGATGTTAGTTTTACATATGGCGGAAGAATTTCGCGCTGTGAATACAAGTAGGTTTTAAGCAGACCTTTCAGAAGCGCCGGGTTTACAGTGGAAATTCTATAGAAGCGCGTGCGATGTGGGCTTGGCCCGCCTCCGCGTCGGCGGACCCAGGCTGCGAGGATCGTGTGAGAGAGGAGAAGAAGAAATATGGGAAGGCGAGAGAGAGCGAGAGAGCGAGAGTGAGAGAGCGAGAAAAGAAGCCCGGGCGGCGTGTGTAATAGAAATGGTGGGAACTTTTCATCTGGGCCGAGCTCGCTCTTAAATCACTTTTCCCTGCGGCGGCCGACTGTTTGTTTTATTCCTGCGCTCCGCCGCCGTAGTTGACGATGTTAAAGAGTGCATAGGGACGCTCCGTATCTGCGAACACATGAGAGAGAGAGAGAGAGAGAGAGAGAGAGAGAGAGAGAGCGAGTCGACGGTAGAAAAATAAAGGAGAACCTTAGGCGTGGATTGGCCTCTTCTATAAATATATAGTTATTTCTCATACAATGATGTGTTTATAATGCACCAATATTTTTTATTACAAAACTTCAGGTACATCATGTTTTATTGTATGAATGCATTTTTCAAACAGTTATCTTTAATATTTTGTATTGTCTGGCTAACAAGTTGCCATTACAAAAATATTGCTAGAGAATACACCCTCGTGTTCTACCCGTCCAGATTCCAGAGCGGTTACCATTTGGTAGCAGTGTTAAAAAAAATATTAGTTGTCACGGACTATTTCGCGTTTTGGTTACACCTCTGTGCAAACAATTTGTTAGTAACCATTTGTAACCAATAGCGTCAAATAATTTATATACTAAAATTAAATTTTTTTACAGCAAGATTAAATACTTTTCCTTATCCCTCTAAGAAAGACTTTAATAAATTTCACTCAGGCATTCACTACAGCCAATTAATTAATTAATCTTATTTTTATCTACAAAACCTTTTGCATTTAAATAGCCACAGCTGGCACAAACCTGCCAAAATTAAATTACACAATTGAAAACATACATAATGAAATTGGTTTGTCGCTATGAAAACGT
>NQII01000528.1:562016-620790 GCA_002778355.1 Clitarchus hookeri | reverse complement strand
CCCCCCCTCCTCATGCTCCTCCTGACCTAAGCGGGATCGAAATTACGTAGTTGTGCCAGTTCGGTGCACTTCCCTCCCTCCAAGTGTTTCATTCTCAGAGCTATCATTCTCTGGTGTTCCTCCTCTTCCCCTCTCGCTTTCACATCCCTGTCGATGCCTCTCCTCCCCCCCTTTTTCGACTCTCTTCGTTCAAGGAGCTTGCTGCGTTACTGTTCCTTAATTTACCTCCCCCGAGTCTCACATTTCACTCACGGCAATCAAGATTTATTTCACCCTCGTGTCTTTGGTTTTTGCTAGTCCCTGTTTTATTTCCAAGAGCCTAGGTCCTTAGGAAAATCGATTCTTTAAACCAAGCCAGCCTGTAAGAAACAAGATAGCTTCTTCTTCTAATTATGTCGGCTGGTCGAGCACATTTCAGTATAACAGTATATAATTGTCTTGTTTTATTATGTTCTTCGTTTGTGCCGCAACACTGAATCACTTCATAAAGAAATAGTGAAAAACCTTTTTTTGCGGAGTTTTATTGTACGTCCATTTATAATGTCATGACGTGCGTATGTACTTATAATTTTCTTTTGTAATGCTGAAGGATTTCTGAAAACGTTTTGTGCCTGGAAGTTTTATATTAATTGAATGCGTGTTACCGTGGCATAGTCGTTCATAAGTGTAACCATAAAAAAATTGTCTGTGGTATGCGTTAACTGAGATTTTAACTATCCGTAATGTGGTGGAGTTGGTATAATCCGTAATTTGATGTTCTTGGTGATAATTCACTGTAAAAAAAATTTAGGTAAAATTCCCCTACACGTAAGGGCATCAAATTACCCTTACATGTAAAGTAAAATTACCTCTTAGATGTGGGGTAAACATTACAAAAGTGTGGGAAAATTCCATATAAGTAAGGGAATAATTAACTATATTGTATAATAAAATTTTATTTTAGAAAACCCGAAAGTATTAGTTCTAGACTACGGTTTACCTCATTATTACCTATATCATCAGACGAATAGTAACCGAAACCATAATTCCTAAATCCTCGACATTTCCCGGTGGGCGGGCGCGTACAACTGTTAACTGTCTCGGGAGACCATTGCGCTATCTATTACACCACGGTGACATCATAGCTTTGTTAGTGATTATTAGCGTACTAAAGTGTTTCACCACGAAAAATAAAAACGGTATCAAGTTACCTGCAAAATTTTAATTGAAATAACTACACAAATTTTTCCTAAAATATTTTTTATTATTAGCTTAAACATTCCCGTCATTCTAAGAGCAACTTGACAAATTAGTTTTTCCTGGAACGGGTTATAATTATTAGTTTGTGTAGCAGATTGCTCAGTTACTTTTGTGCGATACAAAACAAAGTTTGTGTAGAGTTTTTTTCAGTGGCTTTATTAGTGCTTTGAAGTCAATAACTTTCAGAGTCTTTTAATAATTCCCTTGACATAAAAATTACGCCGTGAAGATAAAGGTGTATTTTGAGATTTGAAATCAGTAACAAGAAACTATCCGTTTTCCACGGTATCCTACGAATTTTCTTATTTCCTTATTTTCTTTCACAAACTTTCCATTTGTAACTATTTGATAATTATATTTTACAGATTTTCTACCTTAAAAATGATTTTATTACATGGTGGATAAGGTAAGCAACGCTAAGTTGTATTTAGTTAGCTTAGTTTATGTTAATTGAAGTTACCCTTGGCCGGCGTGTTTTCTCTGGGTATTCCCGTTTCCTCCACCTCTATATTTCGGCGTTGCTTCATCTCCAGTTCACTTCATGTGTTCCTATATACCCTTCAAATCTCTCAACAAGAATCATCATCCCGTGGTACTATCTTCGAAGACGGCTTCCCGATGTTTTTTTTGTGACCATCGGCGAGAAAGTTGCAGGCAAAACAAAAACAGTGAAAAAGGCACGAAAAATCTACTCATCATAGCTGCAATATTATAAACGTTTTTTGTTGAATTTTTCAAGCAATTTTATAAAAGCATGAGGATATGCTATGCGGAACATTATATACAAAAATGTTATGACGAGATGCGTTTAGTATTTTTTGTTAGCAGCAGAATACTTTTCATAATTTCACGCTCTTTACAAAGAGGAGTTTCATCATAAAGTGCAGGTCTATGCCACACTAAGAATTACGAACCCTCTGATATGTGGTGTAAGGTAGATAGACCACGAAAAAGACTTTGACAGTAATAACCGAAAAATTAATCATTATTTTTTAATGTTAGCGTGATACTTGTACGAAACGGAGGCAATCAAATTGTTTGGTTTTCGAGGAATTATTTCCTAGTTTTGATTTATATAAGTACATTTATAATGGTAGGCAGTATTGTAGCGACAAGCCTACTGATAAACCGCTAAATTTAATATATTTTTTGGGAAATTTTATGTATGCATGTTTTTAATACTGTTATTAAACTAAGGAAATCGTTATCTCTAAAATATGCCGATGCTTCGATGGACTTCTGTAGGCTGTGGAGTAGTCTCAGTGCTGGGTTGTGGATCCACAATTACGTCAAGTGTCACGAAGAAATGGTGGCAATACAATTTGGAGATCGGAAGGTGTTACTGCCAGGAGTGTATCACTGGAAAAATCTAAAAAGTGTTTAATGCGTAATAAAAAGTTCAGTTGTCTTCCAAAAATTATGTCACTTGATTAATAAATTATATATATACACTCACACATAATCATAAAATAGCGTATATGCTGCTCGCTCAAAATAACGTAATGGTAAACAGATTGTTGTAGATACGAGAGGACTCATCTAATACATATTCACAAATCAGCATATTGCCATATTCTACTCGCTGTTAAGAAGATTCAAATTCGACTTCGTAAGTTATTGATATATTTTAACTGGAGCGCGCTCTACCTGCTGACACCGGTTCAAAATACGGCGTGGGACTGCAGTACGTTCCCAGCCGGCGTGTTGACCTTTTGCAGTTATGTGAAAGTTTATTTTTACGTGAGGAGGTAATCAGCTAAGAAGAACGCGGAAAGTTGTATGAATGAAAGCTAAACTGATACCTTACATTCAAGAGCATACGCAGCATTTATAGTGATTGTTAACTGTTGACAGTTTTTCACGAATTAGACCGTGTTTAAGGCACAGGTTATATTCCCGCAATGTGTCCGTTATTGAAAACGTCTGTTAATTAAATTCCATTTCCCCTATTAAAATCAGTGACGGATTAAGACAATTTTTGTGCTACATGCGATCACATGTTGTCCTCTCTCCCCTCCCCCCGAGGTAATACTCATCACAAATCGCCCTCTTTCAATTTCTCATTCTTACAATGATTTTGTAGTATCACTTTCGAAAGCTAGTCATGCATTAGTTAGTGATGCTTTAAATACCCAGGAGAAATAAAAATTCCGGTATGCTAATATACTACTATAATAATAAAACAGAATAAGCTTTTGTTATTTTTCTTTAATTTAATAAACGTTTATTGTACATTATTTAAAAAATATTTATGCTACGCGTAGGTTTTGTCAAAAGTACAAAAATTATGTAAAGGCTGATAAAATATTGGGGTAAAGTCGAAGAAACATTACCCCAGCTTCCGCAGAAAGATAAAAGCTATGGGGTGATAATTGTTGAAAGCGCCTATCTAAAGGCAAGATTTATTTCAGACTAACATAACTTTGGGTACAATGATTTTCCTTATGTAGTACAAGATAAAAGTAACACAATTCACGATTCAGCAATGAACAGCTATACGGCAGATCAATGCGGATGTGTTAAGCTTGGTTCACAACGGAAAGCATTGCAGCAACCACAGAACATGGGTCGTGTGCATAAGAATTGACCGCCATGTTTTCGAACCTATTGACTCACAACTGCGCATGAACAAGTCGTGTTCATGGAGCAACTGCAAGTCACAGCAGAGTATAAAATTTTCAACGAAGATATTTATTTAAAATGGGAGGACAGTAATGCTGCAAACACAAAGAAATCAAAAATTAAAAAAAAGCAACATGAAACATTTTTTAAACGCAGTCCAGTTTCAACACGATATCACAATCTGTTAGGAAAATTCATTATTTACCAGCATCAATTTCGGAAAATAATACTAGTCCTGTGAATATCCTACTGTAATGTTCTATGCTCTGTGTGTGTCTTTTGATTGTGAACCCAGCCTTAGTGGCGCGATGTTGCTTCTTCGGGCGGGCTCGGAATAACTTCGGTACTTAGGAGAAAGCTTCCGGGTATTGCCAGAGTGCCTCAAGCCAAGAGTAAACACGCGTGGTTTTCGAGCATCGTCCTCGTCAAATACCGTCTGTAACATTATGTTTCCGCTTTCCGCTAATGCGCTACTGAGACGAAGCTGCTGGAGAGTCAACAGCAATTATATGTACAGATTCGACAGTTCCAATATTTACAATAAACACAGTGTCAAACTTTTATACAGTCTCATCTTAATTCAGTTCATATTTCACCAGTCTAGAATGTTCTAGAGTGCTCCACGCAGAAACATTCCTCTTCCGTCGTCTCACGCCCTCCTCNGTCTCAAGCCAAGAGTAAACACGCGTGGTTTTCGAGCATCGTCCTCGTCAAATACCGTCTGTAACATTATGTTTCCGCTTTCCGCTAATGCGCTACTGAGACGAAGCTGCTGGAGAGTCAACAGCAATTATGAGTAGAGATTTGACAGTTCCAATATTTACAATAAACACCGTGTCAAACTTTTATACAGTCTCATCTTAATTCAGTCCATATTTCACCAGTCTAGAATGTTCTAGAGTGCTCCACGCAGAAACATTCCTCTTCCGTCGTCTCACGCCCTCCTCCGTTGTACGTTCTCCCCGCTGATGTCCCTCGCTGCACCAGACTTCGCCCGAATTCGTTTTTCAGCCAGATGACTACCACAAATACGGTTGGCACTCCAGCTGCGAGGGGGGGGGGAGTATTTATAGGGTCGTCGGCCATAGCACAGAAATTTCTCCCAATGCCGCGTTGCGCTGAGGGACATATTGGCAGAAAATTCTTGCTCATCTTCTGAAGTCGTCAACTCCTCCAGCAAGGGGGGTGGGGGTAGCTGTGATGGCAGCCGGGTCGGGGCTGTCAATCGTCGTCCCCCTTCCCTTCGAGTCTGCCTGGGGCAGAGGAGAGTCGAGGTGGGCCCCCCACCCCCTACAGAGCCGACCCCGGTCTGTGTGGTAGTCAGCGCGTTATGGTATTATGGTGCCTCAGTGCCTCTCAATCATTCAGTGAAAACCCGTCATAAGGAACAATCTATATTTTTTTGATGAGTTGGGTGAGTGAGTGATGATACTTGAGTGGCTCTTAACATCGATGTATTGATAGCCGATGAGGGTGAAGTGGGGCGAGTATAGAGCAGCGTGCTCAAACTGGAGATCCCTGAGAAAACGCGCCGACCAGTGGCATCGTCCGGCACGATTCCCACATGCGAAAATCCGGGGGGCCGACCCCGCCGGGAATCGAACCCCGATTCGCCTAGGTGGTAGGCAAGCAGTCCAACCACTACACTACCGTGACCCCGATGAGTTGGGTGAAATTATTAATCTCACAGGAGAATTACAAAATAATTATAGACTTTAGATGAAGCAGTGCGTGAAACGCGTCCATTAGAACTTCCACCGATGAGCATATTTGGTCTTTGCGTGAGTGAAACACTACTGTTTTTCATTCTTACCACGATTGGTAATCACGCCCTCCTTGATAGCATTTTACACAGCTCTAGACTGGGAAGTTGACTCCCCGCTGACGTCGCCGCGCAGTATCGGGGGGTAGCCGTCGTGCGGTGGTGGCTCACGTGTCGAGAGCACTCGTGACGCGCAGGAGGTCCGCTTCGTCGGAGACCCTCCCCTCTCAGTCGCAGCCCGCTCAAAGGAAGTTCGGTCCCAGGCCGCTTGCTTGTTTCGCGACCGCCAGGTCTGGTTAAGTGGCAAGTGGGTCCTGCACCCCCCTCCCCCCTCTATCACTGCCAGGCGCCCCAACCTTGTTAGCATAAAGGCCCTGCGGTCGCCTCGGCAGCTAGGGGTCCTCGAGAGTCCTGCGACCCCTCACTCTTCTCGGAGTCTTGTTTGTAAAGAGACCCCCCGGGGCGCGCAGGGCAGCCGGCACTACCACCGACAAGCTAAGCACATTAAGACCCCCGCCGTGCCCGAGGTGTAAACGTGCGTCCTCCACGGATCCCACGCACGCCCTCGGCGCGTCACAAGCACCTCTTCTAGCCGTCGAAGGTCGGACGACCAGCGGCCCTCGTCGACCTTCCACAGGCAGTGGAGGTCCTTGTCCAGACGACCACATGCGAACTCCTAGACCGTGGAGACGCCGTTGTCACCGCTTCACGATATAAAGTAGTTTCATTACAGAGTTTTTCTATGCATATGAATGGAACTTGTACAGTAATATAATTTTTTATCTCCGAAAATTTAAGACAGGTTAAACTTAACGTGTTTGCGTAAGTTTACCAACTACAGACCGTTCATGGTAAAATTAGCACTTTCGAAAGACATGTTGAAGATCTTTTTGTATGCATTTTGTGTATTCGTCCTCCATATGTAAAATTGCCTTGCCATGTGCCTTATCACTTTCTTCATGCGTCGGTAAAGTGAAGCTGTGATACTATTATAGAGGTANAAAATTGCCTTGCCATGTGCCTTATCACTTTCTTCATGCGTCGGTAAAGTGAAGCTGTGATACTATTATAGAGGTAGATATTTTACACATATGCTAATTCCTCTCTATCTATTTAAAAAAAATTATTAATAGTTTCGGTTTTCAGAAATTGTTACGTAATACTTTTTAATTCAAATTTAAGGCGTGGAACTACTTTCCNTTATTAATAGTTTCGGTTTTCAGAAATTGTTACGTAATACTTTTTAATTCAAATTTAAGGCGTGGAACTACTTTCCCTCCGTCGTCACCAACGTAACTGGGCGTATGCGTGTCAGTGTGCCCATTGTGATATTTGTAGGTTGGTACAGTGACATTTTCAAAGGTTGATTTATAAAGTTCTTAGTTTATAATGAACAGCCTATATTTTTTTTTTTTTGGAAGCGACATTGGCATATTGTTTTTAAATGTAGCTATTTTATCTGTGTTTGCGTGTGGTTATTTACGTAAAATGTGGCGTGCATCATAAACTGCAATATTTTAGTCCGCCCACTAGGAATAAAATGCATATATGCATCAACAGCGTTTAGGCAGTACAACAGACCAGCTCGCCGTTGAATTTTGCACGGTCGATGACGTGCATCAGTTCATACGAAGGGAGGAAGCGTGAAAAATTGATTCATGTTGCAGTGTTTACATGTGGTTTCCACTCTTAAATATTTATTCTTAACAGCCCTGCCTACCAAACCGGAAGCCGCGATCATCGTGGTGGGGAATATCATTGTTAAACGAAGTTCCTTCTCATTGCGTCATTTTTAAATTTAACTATTTCCAACAAAAAAACATTTTAACGCGACTTTCTCAGAGAATATTGCTACATAAAATTATTTTTGAAAAATAATATTTATTCACTTTTTTTTTTGTTATATGTAAATTTTTATATAACATTTTATAAAAGAAAAAAAAANTGAAAAATAATATTTATTCACTTTTTTTTTTGTTATATGTAAATTTTTATATAACATTTTATAAAAGAAAAAAAAATAAATAAAACAATCGGCATGATGTCTTAACGTAGCAACATTCCTTAAGAATTGCAAGTAGAATACTTNAAAAAAAAATAAATAAAACAATCGGCATGATGTCTTAACGTAGCAACATTCCTTAAGAATTGCAAGTAGAATACTTTCTGTTTGAAATAGTTATCTTTAAAACTTACAGACGCAATGAGGAGGAATTTCGTTTAACACTGGTTCCCCATTCGAAGTTCGCGGCTTGGTAGGAAGGACGTTAATAATACGTATTTTTTCGCTGTGATCGTGATCCGTGATGGTCGTGATCGCTACGCCGTCACGCTGATTTTCCGAGGCGTCAGACGGAGCCCTGCGTCGGTTAACGATGTGGTTCGGAGACCAACTACAGAGAGACTGCCATCGCTGTTGCTACAGAGAGACTGCCATCGCTGTTGCTTGTCGTGTGCTTTACCATGTGATATTAAATCCGGACTTTAAGGGGATTTGTTAAATTTTGCGATACTAATTATTATAGGCTATTCACGATTAAGTCGGCACTTTCGAAAGCCCTCTCATTTGGAATAATAGTAAATAAATATATTGTATTTTAGCCTTAGACGTTAACTTCCGAGTGCGGTGGAATATACACACTGTGTTTATTACTAATATGGTCTTATTTAATTGAAAAGGTTGTTAAAGGAAACAAAATGGCTGAAAGAAAAAAAGTACTTAGGAGATTAAAAGTTCTCACTTCACCGTGAACAGCCTAGACTATAATTTTGTGGCGCCTGTGGGTGATTCGATGTGGCGTTGATTTCAAAGCTTGAGTGTTAAATATTATTATCTATTTAGCACTTTCGATTAACCGGGCGGCGGTTGAAGCCATCTTAACTTAAGACTACAAGGAAGAAAATACTTGCATCCGTGATTTATTGAGGGCATCAACCAGCATCCTTTGCGATATCAGCGAGTGAAAGGAAGTTAGGTAGTTATGTAGTCGGTTCGCGACTGGAAGAAACTTTTGAAAATCAACCTATGAAAAAACACCCTAGCCGTTAGCGACATGCATATAACATTACAAACAGCGGCGAGCGCGGATACTGTTATGCCGTTAGGTTTCCAGCACAAAGAGAAGAAATAGTTCCAAAGTTTTAACGTAATTGTTAATTTATCGCTTACAAATGGGTGTCGAAAAGACTTGTATCTTATTATGCCAATTATTAATGACGTGATGCTAACATATTTAGATTTCAACGTTTCTTGCATAGTCACATGATCACGCTCAAGGTGAAAGTAACGCGGCCATTGGTTTACTAGCCTTCGTTCTCCTTGTGTTGTTGACTGGGTGTGGTAGATGGCTTAGCGCCTCGTCGACATCCAGGTCATTACAGACTGGGCAAGTTGCTCAGAGAAGCTGGGATGGCGAAGTAATTGCCCATGGCCTACACCAACTGCCGTCCTAGCGTTCGCGTGGAGTGGTTTCGGGAAGCCATGGAAAACCGAAATCAATGATGGCCGGAACAGGATTTGAACCGGTGACGCCCTCCGGAATACGAGTCCTGGGGTCTACCACTGCGTCATCTCGTTCGGTCATTGATCGCAATTAATCCTCATTCAACGGCGACTCTGACTTCTGACGTCACTGTCAATTCTGAAGTATTCGGAATTATCGGCCCAACTCGATCGATTTCGGAACCACAACTAAATTTAACAGTGTTGTGCTCTTACAGAGTGCGATCCCTGTTTCCGAACAATCTCTTAACGAATCCGTCGAATGCCCCCTTGTTAATTAATAATTATGGTTTTACATGAAGAAATAAGGATATGGGTGAGACTGAACGCACGTCAGAAATTCGGTTAAGTTGGCTTCCATAATAAACTTCGATGGTAGGAATCAGTCAATTGTATCCCGAGATATAAAATAAAAACTTCGTTTATTCATGTAGCGCTATCTTACAAAGTGGCTGACAAAAAATGGTTGTTTGTTGACAGTTATGATGCTCGTAGTAAATCATTTCAGCATTCGAAATTGGCTGAAGAGTATGTTATGTTTACCAATAAAACCTAAAATGTTTGTACGGGCGCCATTTCGAAAATTAATTCTTAATCAAATAAAATCGAAATCATTTCACGGCCTACTATAGTGTTACTTACGTGCCGAATTTGGCGAGAATCGGTCGAGTGTTTTTCGAGATGAAGTGATATCGCAAGCCTTTCTTTCCTTCGGAGGCTATAATTAGTGAGAACAGATTTGAACTGCGGATTTCGAACACTAAGGCGGCGTTGAACGGAAGAGATGTATCCGTGGTAAACAACAGCAGCGAGGCACAGGAAACGTGTCCGACTGGTACTCGGAGGGTCCCAAGCTCAAGGTAGCTGGTGTTAGTAACACGTAGCTCGGCGCGGCGCAG
Organism: Clitarchus hookeri; assembly: GCA_002778355.1. NCBI lineage: Eukaryota > Metazoa > Arthropoda > Insecta > Phasmatodea > Phasmatidae > Clitarchus > Clitarchus hookeri. Next base: position 610,766 of record NQII01000528.1, on the reverse strand, counting down.
GTGTTTGTCTCTGCACGGAGTTTGTCTCTGTGCGCTGCGAACCCCAGGGAAATCCCCCCAGCTGCTAATTGTGAAGCAGGCTCGGCTGTGCCTTCTCCAGGGGGAAAGACCCTTAATGAAATGGCTCTGTCCCGGCCGGGGGTGAAGCGATCAGCACGCCGGATTACTTCCCCGGAGGTCGCCGATTTCAGCCCGCCCCTGGCTGCGGGTCCCGCATCTCATTTACTTTTGTTTCTCGCGGAGGACTGCCGTGTCGTAAAGGGTATAGTCTATTAACTGTTTCTCCGCACTTTTTTTAATCAAAGCATATAAAAAATCGCCCTATGTACGACGTAATTGGTTGTTTCATAACTATGCCACGTATCAGAACAATTATATCCTAACTAATATTATACATGCAAAAGTGTGATTGTTTGTTTGTTTGTTTGTTTGTTTGTACTTCTTTCACGTCGCAACGGAGCAACGGATCGACGTGATTTTTTGCACAGAGATAGTTGGAGTGCCGGGAAGTGACATACGCTACTTTTTATCCCGAGAAAATATCTCGTTCTCTCCGGGAAATTCTTATTGAAAAATGAAAAAAGTACACAAACGGAATAACAATGCAACGTCGCAACCGGGCAACAGATCGACGTAATTTTTTGCCACATAAATAGTTGGAGGGGTGAAAGTTGACATTGGCTACTTTTTACTGTGAGAAAATATCTCAAAAAATTTACAAACGATAATAGTTAATCAAGTCGGAAAAAAGTTTGTCGCCAGCGCGCTCTCTTGCGATACGCTGTCTAAACCGTTAAAGATGGAACAGTATCATGTAGTAAAGAATTGTGTAGAATAAAAAGGCCTAAAAAAAACTCCGCGTTAGCATATATCTTTCTTTAACCGAGAAATCCTAATAAGAGTTTTTACCTTTTATAATTCACCGAGACCTTAAGTTTTATATTATGTATAGAGAGTAGAAGATTAACACTAAGTAAAATTCAACTATATTTAAAAAAAAAAAAAAACCTAAACAATAATTTTGCAGTCCACGCGAACGGAGCAGCGGGCACAGCTAGTGTGTTAATAAGAAAGTATCTACCTTTTTTTTTATAGTGAAACTGAACATTTACTTATATTATTATATTTAATATGAATAAAAACAGAGAGAACAGGTGAGTGGGTAATGCCTAGTATGAAATAGTTCTTATGCAAAATGGCAGTATACTGAGTGCGCACGAATGCAGTGCGTTGCCCCGTTGGTGAATGCTTTCTATACTCGGTTATTCTTTGTTTGCATGGGGAGAAGGAATATCCAGGAAGTAGGACTTCAGCAGGGCTGAAATAGCCGTAAATGAACTATAGCGCTCGTTCAAAGTATTAAGGCTAAAGATAAGGTAGACCGATTCTTCTTCTTCTGCGACCCAACATTGACCAACCCCAAACCAACACAACAGTCAAAGTCACATGGTCAACAGTGACAAACTGGCTTGTTTATATCTTAATTTGCAAAATACAAACCCTTTTATATGTGTAAAATAATCTTACTAGTTTTAATTTGTTCTCAGTGCATGTAAAATCGGTTAGAAGAAATGTACAACATCTTAAAGCACGTGTTTCATATAAACAGTTTTCTAATCTCAAAAACCTATCCACGTCGTGTTTGGCAGAAAAGCAGTCCAATAATGGGGCACGGGAGAGCGGCTTTGCGCAGCCACCATGCTCGCTCTGCGCCACATTGACTCTGCGGCTCAACGTGCGTGGCGCAGAACTCGCTTATTCTAAAACCGCGCTGGTTCGGCAACACAACCTCCAGCACCCGCGCGATCACCAGGCTCGCATGGATCAGACGGCTGTTGTCGAAAAAAACTCTTCGATATTTCTGAGTGGTGTCTGCTTGCGAATTACATTATTTTCTTTTTCGCATTCCGAATACTATGATCCGTTCGCGGCATCTTAACACTTTCTGGATCAACCCTTAGAAAAATCACCCCGTTTATGACGTGTGTAGTTGTTTCCTAAACGTTTCATGAATCACAGTCACATGTCTGTCGACATTAAAGTATCTCATGGTTGGTTAAATTGAACTTTTGCGTACACTGTAGCTGCAAATTATAAGATTTAATTTGTAATTATCGTGAACAAAATCAGAGAGAAGATAGGTGTGTGTTGGTAATGCCTAGTAAGAAATATTTCTCATGCAAAGTATGATTCAAGTGAATGTGCCCGAATACGGCGCGTTGTCCATTTGGTGTGTTTTTCTAGACTTGGTTGAGCTTTCTCAGCACGAGGCGGAAGAATGGCCCGGAAATATAAGTTTAGTAGAGCTTCTCTAAAGTTGGAAATAATCATGAATTTACTATAGTTTACGTTTTCTGTTTCCATCTCCAATGCGCATTAAAAAATATTAAAATGGCATCATACGAGTGTTTGAAATCATTTTTAGGCTAGAAACTTCCAGCATAAGCTACTTGGAACAAGTTTTTTTTTGTCTTTATTATTACACTATGCAGTTTTAATGTCATCCTTGGGGCAGCGGTGGCGTAGTGGCCAGGGCGCTCGCCCCCTACCACGGCGATCCGGGTTCGGTCCCCGGCGGGTTCACTCTCGGATTTTTGCATGTGGGAGTCGTGCTGGACGATGCCGCTTGCCGGCGGGTTTTCTCGGGGTAATCCCGTTTCCCCCGCCCTTTCCCAGCGCCGCTCCGTTCTAAGGTTTCATTTCTGTCCTGCCCGGGGATGACGGTCACCTACGGGTCCCAGCTGGAAAGAGGTCCCAGCTGGAAAGACCGTCACTCGGAGGGTGTTGCCTTGGCCTGGGTGCACTCCCCACACGCCATTATTATATAATGTCATCCCTGGAAGTCCTATAGAGGCGAGTCAGTTCACTGCCTTACACGTAAAGGCGACTAGACATTCAATGTGAGCACCTGGGTCGCCCTTAACGCTCGCACGTGTCTAGATCTCGTGCACGTAAAACACCTCCAGCCCGACGCCATACTTAGCGTCACGTCGACGACGAGGTCATTAGAGACGAAGCAAGTTGCTGAGAGAAGCATGGACGGGGAAGGAATGTGCCGTATCGCCTGTATTAAGGAACCATCCCAGCGTTTGCCTGGAGTGATTTCGAGAGTTCACGGGAAACCGAAATCAGGATGGCTGGACCTGGAATCGAATCTGGGGACTCCCGAATACGAATCCAGTGGCTTACCACTGCGACATCTCTCTCGGTCGTACGGATGAGAAATGAGTTCGGTATGGTCCATTCACTGTTACTTCCAACTTTTCTGAAGCTATGCCTAAGTTCTACTTCCAGGATATTCCTCCGCTTCGTGCAAACAAAAGCTTAATCAATTATAGAAAATTGCATCAAAAGGACAGCGCGCTACATTCGTATGCACTCGGTGTAATAATATTTTGCATGAGAACTATTTCTTACTAGGCATTACCAACACAACTATTTTCTCTCTGATTTTATTCTTATTAATCATGAACGAAATATATTAGTTCACAAATAAAATATAAATAAAAGTTCAGTTGAACCATCAACAAACAATAAAATACTTTTATGTGCACAGAAGTATAAAACGCTTGTGATACATGTCATATTTAGGAAATAACGTGGGGTGGGTTTTCAAAGGTTCGATTCAAAAAGTGTGAACAAACCGCTAATAAATTGTAATTGTAGTGTCTGATTCTGTGAAGGACGATATGTGAAAGACGTTGCTCCTGACTATTAACCGCCGCTATCTTGGCAGCGGGGATGCATCTTCCGTTGTACGAACGACATCTGGAGTTGAAATTGTTCTTGTTCGGCGCTACCCGCTGTCTTGCCTTGCGTTTGTTTTGGGAGCATCGAAGTAAAGAATAGTTCTGCAGGAAGGAACTTCTTGTTCTGGGTAATTCGGCATTGAGAACAGTGTTATCGCCCGAGGTTAGAAATGTTTGATTATAATACTTCGCAATTGCGGGCGAATTTCGTTCGTACACAAGTTTTCCCCTTGTTCCTTTGAAAGTTATAAATCCACATTCTTTTTATTTATTTACACAAATATCTTTCTCTCTCGTCTCCAATACCTGCATGTTCGCCCGAATTCCTGCATATGGGACTATTTATTTACTGATATTTACATCATCACACTTGCAATTTAAACATGTATGTTGCCATGTCACATATGATTTAGCATTCGCCAAATGTCTTGCCTACATAAACCACGAGGTGCAGAATGAAGATTGCGCTAATTGCCACATTGTCAAATTTATCAACAGAAACTTCACCTTTTGAAGCTATTATTTTACTGGCCGTAATTAACGCAAAAATTAGACAAATTTACTCCATGAAATAATTGCCAAGAAGAAAATTTGTTTGTTATTTGCATGAAAAAAATTTAATTTTTAGTTATTTATGTTTATTTGGTTTTTTATTTGAAACATTTTCATGTGCAAGTTTTTAACTTCGGTCGCTTTTCTCGTAATCAGCTTTGGCAACAAGGGAAGTTTAATACATTTTGAGTTCAAGTAAACTATAAATGACGCAGAATTTTTTAAAATATATCACGTGCTGTTGTACCGGGTGATTAAAAAATCTCCGTACATAGCATAGAAAGCAATTTTGTTAGGATAGTTATACGAAACTTGTTCTATACCACGATCGTCGTAGCGAATGCATGTGTCGGTGTGTTTGATCCACTTAGCTTACATGTCGCCTAGCAACTGGGCAGAGATCTGAACTTATGAATCAAGAATGTGGCTTTGAAAGTGGTCAACATCCCAAATATTCCCCTGATAAACAACCACCTTCAAGCAGCCGCACAAATGAAAGTCCATCGGTGTCAAGTCCGGGGCGTTTGGTGGTCATGACACGAGTCCACGGCAACCAATGCAGTGATAGGAAAGCAATGCATCCGGCCACCTGAGCATGCTCAGGGCGTAGTGGGAGGGGGGTGGCGCACCTGTCTCGCTGAAAGAAGACAGGTAAAATACTATCCTCGTTCAAAACCAAGGGCGAGACGTAATGCCAGTTGAAGATGAGGCCAATGTCTTTGGTGTTTCAAAGCTCATTCTAGACCATCAGCTTGTCATCACCTTGCATCCTGGAAAAGTAGATCCACCGGGGACTTGTGCCACTCCAATACCGGACGGACATTTTGACTATTGGCTTCACCACTGGTGTAGAAGTTGGCCTCATTGGTGAAAAGTGTGCCACGGACTAATTTGGGATCGGTCATGGAGCTGCCGCTGAACCCATTCGCAGAATTCCAGTCATCGCGTCGGTCCGGATTCTCCTCCCTGATTTGCTACAGGAGTTGCAATTTGTGTGGGTACAAGTTGTAGTGCTGCAGGATATGGACGAAGCCGGCTTGATTGACCCTCAGTCACTGCTGATGATCCACGGATCCTGGTTTGTGAACTCCTAGACGTCGCTGCCAGCACCAGTCTTGGCATTGCCTCGTCTTTCGCCGTGCGTGGTCTTCCGCTTGTATGATCCACCAAACTTCCCGTCTTCTTCAATTCCGCCATCAGCGTTGCTGCAGAATCATCCGTGATCATCCTGCCCGGATGCTGTGTGTTAAATTTAAGTCTTCCGTGACCTTCCTGAAAATGCGTTCTCACTTTGTCACAGGCACTGTGCTCGCCACCGTACCTGAAAAACAAATAGTACAATGGGCTTATACGCGCTGCGAGAAATCATTCGCAAACTTACCGTGTCAGTACATTTGTTGAGGAAGCGCGGTTGGTCAATTATTTTCTCATACATTCATGGAAGTCTTCCTGCATTTGCTTACGTAACAGTCAAATGCAGAGGGGAGTTCCGGACTTTGAANTGTGTACATTTGTTGAGGAAGCGCGGTTGGTCAATTATTGTCTCATACATTCATGGAAGTCTTCCTGCATTTGCTTACGTAACAGTCAAATGCAGAGGGGAGTTCCGGACTTTGAACATACCCATATTCACAGCCTGATATGCGGCATNAACATACCCATATTCACAGCCTGATATGCGGCATTATTTACATACGACGGACACATTAATATCTTCCATTGCAATTCAGGAAGTTTACCAAAAAAGAATTTCCACTATCATGAACAGCGACTTTTGAAGCGTCCCTACATATGGGTACGTTTGAATCATTATGCATCGTAGGCACCAATTATGGAGGGAGGGGGGAGTGTAAATGGGGATGAGCAAGGGGGGAAGGAGCGCATTCGCTCCTCCACTTTTCAGCCAGCAGAAGCGTTGTCCCCCCCCCNTACTTACTGCAGACTGCTCGCTTCATTATTTTCAAAATATACCCTTTCCAAATAGGTCTTGATATAACAAAGACAGTAACATTTCAGTAAAAATTATTTTGTTTAAATATTGAAAACCTTTAATTCGAATTTTGATTGCATCTTGATTGCCTACAACTACTACGAAAATTGTAACCAAAAATCACATGGATGAGAAACACAAATGCAATAAAAATTAATGCTGCCTAGCCACGTTTATGGTGTATTTTTCCTGTCTTCATCTTGTTACTGTATATCTAGCCGTCTGCGATTTTAAACTGGTACTAACTGGTACTATCCTTGGTGTTATGTGGTGTTGGTCGTCTGACCGGATCATTACATTCATTGATCCATTTATAAATTGGTGACTTTTTTTGCTGGTTTGTGATTTGTGCGTAAATTTTGCTGATCTTGCCTAACCACACTTATGCTGTCGTTGTTTTTTTGTTTCGTTTCTTGTCATTCTGGATCAATATATTTTTTGAACCTTCTATATGTCTATTTATTTTCACATATTGCAATGTGCGTTTCGCTTGTGGTTTTGCCATTTTCGTATTGTCATCGTGATATTGTCANTATTTATTTTCACATATTGCAATGTGCGTTTCGCTTGTGGTTTTGCCATTTTCGTATTGTCATCGTGATATTGTCATAGTTGTGCTGTCCTCGTTGTTTCTGTTTTGCTCCTATCGTTGTCTTTTTGTTCCATATAGTTGCTTATTTATTGTCATATTTCGTGATGTCCTCGTTGTTTTTTATTGCTCATATCGTAGTTTTTTTGTTCCATATAGTTGCTTATTTATTGTCATATTTCGTGATGTCCTCGTTGTTTTTTATTGCTCATATCGTAGTCTTTTTGTTCCATATAGTTGCTTATTTATAGTCATATTTTTATTGCAATTTTTGTTTCTCATCCATATATTGTGTTCTTAGTTTTTTTTTGTTACTATTTTTGTAGCTATCGCAGGCAACGAAGATCCAATCAAAATTCTAATTCAGTTTCCCCACACCATCGCCATCAAGCTTCAGGGACAATATTTAAAACCTTGGTCGACACGAAATAAGCGTTACATATGCGCATAACCGCACGCACAATCATAAAGCTCACAATATGATAGATGGTCCGGGGGAGATAAGATTTAAATGAACGTGGGTACTGTCCTAGCAAGTTGGGAACTCCCCCCCCCCTTTTCATAGAAAACAGAAAGTCTGCGCCTATGCCCCGTATTATAATTTCCCCCCGTTTCCGTTGCTTATGAGGGTCGGGAAGTGAGGGAGGAGGGGGGAGTGGAGTAAGGGTGCTGCATGAACACCTCCCGCCTCGTGCGTGGACCCGCTGGGGCGAGGGTAATTGCGCGATGGATGGCGGCAGTTTGCGCGTACGGACGCCATCGTGCCAGCGTCCGCCTCTGCTAACGCCGCGGGGTGACACGGCCACTGAACCAGCTCGTCCTCTCGCTGTCGGCGCGCAGCCTCGCAGGCACCGCGCGCGCTCTACCGCTCGTTCGTTACTTATTTATTCCAACCCGCTCCCGCGCCAATTATTCATCCCTGTAATCTCCCCCTCGCGGCCTACACCTACTCTTGCTCCGCGCGTCGCAAATAATAATTGCTGTTTAAAAATGCACGCTCCAGTTGAAACATTAAAAAATATATATATATCCTCGCAGCTGTTGGTCGTGACGGGGGTGGGGGGTTATTTTATAAACGTGTTGAAACCCTTATTTCCCGCTGGTTTAATAATGAAAGTATTCTCTTGGGAGCGATTTTTGAATAGATTTGCGATGTGTGTTCTCTGGATCACTCAAACTGTGCCAATGTAACAACTTTTTTCAATTTTTTTTTTTTTAATTTTCAGTGCGGAGAAAAATGGATTGTGAGGACAGTAGTAAATGAGCTACTCAAATTTAATCTCGTAGGATTAATCCCTACACCGTTCGTGTTTTTTTTTAGTTTTTTTTTTTTTTTAGCTTACTTCGTGGCGTAGGTATTACTTGTTAGTTGTTGGAGAAAAAAAACGTGTATTAGTTTTTTTACATTTTTCTGATAATCAGAGAAGATGTTTTTTTTATACTTTCCCGAGAACAGTGTATTATAACAAGTAGTGAATTTTCAAAATTATTGCTTTACCTTCTTGTAATTGGTGTTGCGAACTCATATTTTATCCGTGGTAAGTATAATTCTCCTACAATGTCTTAACGCCATGCGTTTATTTTCATAGCTTATTTACTGTTGCTCGCTCTTGTAGTAATGGAATTTGTACGTTTCCTGTAACTTCTAATGTTTAAGTAATGGTAACTTTTTCTGGCACTGTCTGTATCTGAAGCTGAAACTTTAGGTTAGTGAACGTCATAAACGATTTTTAATTAACCTTCTAAATAACCTTCGTGGTGTTTCTCTGGGGACAGACGTCTGATCAGTTTGCCAAATTTACCTAGCTACAGGATTAGAGGAAAAGTTCGCGTTTCGCATTCTATGCTATTTGTAATGAGTTTTATCAACTGGAATTTCCAACTGTACATTATTTAGTTTTCTGTTATTTCGCGATACAACTATAAGGAAATGAATTTTTTTGACGTTCTGTCAAATTTGTGCAGCTGCTCATTATGTTGGCCTACAGTTGCAGCTTAGGAATATTTCAAGAAACAATTCTGTTGGAACACATTGTCCCCTTAAATATTTTTGTGGTAGTTATTACTGTAATTAAAAAAAATATGATTTTTTTTAAATTAGTTTTTTGGGGCACACTACGGACTGGTAAATTTGAACATTCACGATGGGTGATAAACCAGTTCCAACAAATTGCCAGAATAATTACCATCCATTGAAAGGATTTAGTATTTCTATAACGCAGTAGCTTCGCAGATGCGATTTCACGTGGGCTGGAATGTAACAGTCTTAGAGTTATGTGTAAAGTATACAGAAAAATTGCTCTGAATTTGGCCTGTTATCTTCGTTGACCCCAATTTTCTGCGACTATCCTGAAAATTGACAAAGAAATATTGCTATAATTGTAAATATGCAAGCACGACAGGAAGCTGTACTCACTCTCTCATGTTGACCATCATTATTTGATATTTTTAAAAATATGAACTTAAAATACATTCGTAATATGTGCTTGGTGAACTTACTTTCATATTTATATCGCTGTTTTTATAGCAGTAAAATAAGAGTGAAATCTGGTCTGTAATGCGAAATTAAAGTTGCATTGAGATCACAAATAATTTTTTTTTTCATGCGACTATCAAGTAACTATCCATAACTTGTGAATCAGTGCACATTATTTATGCACATTCGTTATTTATCTCCATAAAATGTTTTTGACTTCATCCAAATTAAACAAAATTCATAATCGACCAATTTTTTGTAATGAATGATGTGTATATAAACAAACTCAGCTTCATTGGTTTTTGTGTATTTTCCAGATGACTTTGAGAAATCTTACAGACACACAGTGAACATGTNACAAACTCAGCTTCATTGGTTTTTGTGTATTTTCCAGATGACTTTGAGAAATCTTACAGACACACAGTGAACATGTATGCTCTGTCACAACTTAACTGAGAGTACTTGATGTTTGAGAGTGGTAATCACAGACACACTGGAGTTTCAATTACGGCTGTGCTTTAAACGTTGTGATTCTATGTCCTATAAATGAACTGAACTGAAGGAACAGTGGTTAAAGTAAGTAAGTTTTGACGTGTCATTTTTGGCACCTTGCACGTGAAGAAATTCATGACAGTTGTGCGTGGTAAAGAAGAGCTACAAGGAAGACGTTAGCTGAGGTAGAGCGAGTGTTGTAACTGGTAGACATAGCTGCGAGGGTGCAGGTGGGGAGGAGGCAGGAGGGGGCGTCGCGGCGGCGGCCAGAGGCGATCGCCCNGCACCTTCTGCGAGGTGCACGGCTACGTGCCGCCCAAACGAGGTACTCACCCTTCCACAGTCCAACCTCACTCCTCACTCCTCACTCCTCACTCCTCACTCCTCACTCCTCACTCCTCGCTGCTCATCTACATATGTGCTTGTCTTTTCCCAGAACCCTGTAAGACGTAGCATACCGACCTTAAATTGCTGGGTTGTTAAAATATCTTAAATACTGTTAATTAAGGTTCACAGGTTTGCATAGGCATCGCCTGCAGGATCAACGCTTGTGGGTTGGAGCCGCGTCAATGTCGATGTTGGTCCCGATGTTTCGGCACATATTGTGCTGCCATTTTCACGGCAAAAAATTGTTTTTAGCTACTAAGGCTCGTTGTTTGTGGTGGTCCTGAAGAAAAGGGGCCCACCCTATGCCAGAAGGAAAAATGCTGGAACTAGGAGAGGGAACAGGTTCTAGGTTTGTGCCAGATCTCAGGCCTATACGCTCTAAAACATAAATTGAGTTTAGGAGGAACATTCATCAATTGGCTGAAGTTTTGGAGTGCCAAGCCAGTGTTTGTGGCGTAGCTTCTCCTTGACCAGGAAGGAAAATATACAATTTATTCAGCATGTATTATATGCATTATTAGTAATTGTAAAAAGGCGGATTAAAAAAGACGAGCACGGATGAAAAAAGGGGGGTGGGGGCTTGTAATCCAGCTGTTAAAGGAACGTTTCCCCCGGCAGTTGCTCGAGCGTCGGCGAGGTCGCCTTCAGGCCACCTCCCCTTACTGCCATTAGGTGAACAGCCTTAAACTGATGTAGTCGACCACGTCACCAGTCGCCATGGACGGGCTGTCGGATGTTGCATTCATAGTCGCCATGGATGGACTGTCAGATGTTGCATTCATAGTCGCCATGGATCGACTGTCGGATCTTGCATTCATAGTCGCCATGGACGGATTGTCGGCTGTTGTGCATTCATAGTCGCCATGAATGGGCTGTCCGATGTTGTGCATTCATAGTCGCCATGGATGGACTGTCGAATGTTGCATTCATAGTCGCCATGGATGAACTGTCGGATGTAGTGCATTCATAGTCGCCATGGATGGACTGTCGGATGTTACATTCATAGGCGCCATGGATGGACTGACGGATTTTGCATTCATAGTCGCTATGGATGGGCTGTCCGATGTTGTGCATTCATAGTCGCCATGGATGGGCTGTCCGATGTTGTGCATTCATAGTCGCCATGGATGGGCTGTCCGATGTTGTGCATTCATAGTCGCCATGGATGGGCTGTCCGATGTTGTGCATTCATAGTCGCCATGGATGGGCTGTCCGATGTTGTGCATTCATAGTCGCCATGGATGGGCTGTCCGATGTTGTGCATTCATAGTCGCCATGGATGGGCTGTCCGATGTTGTGCATTCATAGTCGCCATGGATGGGCTGTCCGATGTTGTGCATTCATAGTCGCCATGGATGGACTGTCCGATGTTGTGCATTCATAGTCGCCATGGATGGACTGTCGGATGTTGTGCATTCATAGTCGCCATGGATGGACTGTCGGATGTTGTGCATTCATAGTCGTCATGGATGGACTGTCGGATGTTGTGCATTCATAGTCGCCATGGATGGGCTGTCGGATGTTGTGCATTCATAGTCGCCATGGATGGGCTGTCGGATGTTGTGCATTCATAGTCGCCATGGATGGGCTGTCGGATGTTGTGCATTCATAGTCGCCATGGATGGGCTGTCGGATGTTGTGCATTCATAGTCGCCATGGATGGGCTGTCGGATGTTGTGCATTCATAGTCGCCATGGATGGGCTGTCGGATGTTGTGCATTCATAGTCGCCATGGATGGGCTGTCGGATGTTGTGCATTCATAGTCGCCATGGATGGGCTGTCGGATGTTGTGCATTCATAGTCGCCATGGATGGGCTGTCGGATGTTGTGCATTCATAGTCGCCATGGATGGGCTGTCGGATGTTGTGCATTCATAGTCGCCATGGATGGGCTGTCGGATGTTGTGCATTCATAGTCGCCATGGATGGGCTGTCGGATGTTGTGCATTCATAGTCGCCATGGATGGGCTGTCGGATGTTGTGCATTCATAGTCGCCATGGATGGGCTGTCGGATGTTGTGCATTCATAGTCGCCATGGATGGGCTGTCGGATGTTGTGCATTCATAGTCGCCATGGATGGGCTGTCGGATGTTGTGCATTCATAGTCGCCATGGATGGGCTGTCGGATGTTGTGCATTCATAGTCGCCATGGATGGGCTGTCGGATGTTGTGCATTCATAGTTGCCATGGATGGGCTGTCGGATGTTGTGTATTCATAGTTTCCATGGATGGGCTGTCGGATGTTGGGCATTCATAGTCGTTTATGGATGGACTGTCGGCTGTTGTGCATTCATAGTCGTCATGGATGGACTATCGGATGTTGCATTCATAGTGGCCATGGATGGGCTGTCGGATGTTGTGCATTCATAGTGGCTGGTCCGCGAATGTCTAGTCAGTTTCTTGGAGTTTCTTCAGTTTTGACAGCCTTTGCGGATGTTCAATTCCACGTTGGTTCGGCCCGTTGATGCGCCGAGTTCAGTGGTCAGCTTGGAGATTTGACGTGGTTAATAAATCAATTGAAATTTTCACACAGGGGCTGCTTCGTCCTTCTGTAGTTCCAGCGCACCTCATGGTCGTAATTCCCCAGGGCATACACCATGGGGTTTGTGTGCGTGGCAACAGATTTGTAAAATGGTTCTGTCGAATTTTTTAATGTGCTCGTGTAGAAAGCGACATATGAACGCAGCTTGTAGTGATGCTGCAGTTGTTATGTAACGAGGTTCTCCAACTGCTCACCCGAGAACTTTGTTTTGTAGTACCTGCAAGGGGCGCATGTGCACTGTGCCCCAGGCAGTACGCCTTCCTGATAGGCTGGGACTGTTGGCCGTCAAGAAACTTCCTTCGTCCTGACTGGCTGGGCTGCGTGGCCAATCAGGGATGATCTCGTCTCTGCTGGTTGTTCATGGCGGTTTCCCATTTTGGGAGGAGTGGTGTTGCTCAGTTTATATCCGTCATCGCTGTTAATGCGTGCTGCTCTGAGGATGGCGATTGCAATGTGCGCCGAGACACATGGCATTGTCGCGGCTGAAACCCAGAAGCCAAAATCTGACATACGTATTTGTCGGGGTCCTATCTGTAAGTGAATGTAAACTTTCCACTTTGTTTCTACCACAGACAAAATAGTTCTTACATTAGAATAACCGCAGTAGTGTTTTGATAGTTTAATAAATTACAGAACATTCTAATGCTATCGCAGAAATTCGGTTGCTCTCACCCTTGAAGTTGGTAACAGAACTGTTACGCACGTTTTCCTGTATGATTTCTTCTCAGTGTGGTTGCTAAGCGCCAGGTAAATGTGATGTGAATTTCGACGTAAGCGTACTCAGAGCTGGAGTTTCAGTCTGTGACAGAGTGGTTTGAAACCCACCTGTAATCAGGAGATTCAGTCGCCTCAGCCTCTCTGTGGATTACTGTGTGACGTGGACCTCTGTGCACCCCGGTTGTACTGTATCTCGCTCTTGCACTCTTCAGTTGTCGAAATTAACCAAATTTCGCCTAGCAAGTGTGACTGATTTCGTAAAATAACGTAAGTATCATGTCCTATGCACATTGTTGTTGTCATAAATAAAAGAAATTTACTTTTTGTGCGTACAAAATAGGTAGAAAAATGTAATTTTTATAAAGAAATTTAAATTTTGTGATCGGAAAAGCAGGGGTTAGATGTTATACCATAACAATGATTTTATTGTGTGTCTACATCTGTGAAGCATTTGACAATAATAAAGGTTTTTTTTTTAACATTCTAAACTATTTGAACGGACCTGAATACTGCAGCAGTGCCGTAGTAAATCCCGCATTGCTATTCTACCATACAGTAAAAATAGGTTGACATATAAGTCTTAGTTTCAGCAATAATTTATAACAATGAAAGAGAAACCATGTCATGAATTTATGTATTTTTATTTGAGTATACAATTTTCAATGTAAAATTTTCACACTATGGACGTTATTACGGTATAAATATTACGCGAAACACATCCACCCGTCCCAATATGATTGTGAACGATGCAAACATTTATTGACAAACAAATCAAACTAAAGTGATGCGCCTTATTCTTTATTCGTTATCGTAGGATTGGAATCATAGAAGAAATTTTAATCCGTTATGATGATTTCCGGCCGTGGGCCTACCGCTCCTACTAGGTTTTCTCTTGTTAAACCAAAGTACTTTCTAAATATAAATCGATAATTAAACAAGCGCGGATTTGTAAACAGTATGTACTTAGCAGTACTTGTCCCATCGGTGCGTATAGGGCCTCAGGGGATGCGTGTAGTGCCTCGTGGGATGCGTGTAGTGCCTCGTGGGATGCGTGTAGTACCTCGTGGGATGCGTGTAATGCCTCGTGGGATGCGTGTAGTGCCTCGTGGGATGCGTGTAGTGCCTCGTGGGATGCGTGTAGTGCCTCGTGGGATACGTTTGGCGTAGTACTTGCTCGTCCGCTTCCACTTCTTACATCCCTTGCACAATTTGAGACCTCGGGGGATGTTTCAGTAGGTAGATTAGCGGAAATTGCTCTTCTTAATGGCTTTATACCGTCAAGGCCTAGAAGGGACTTTAAAAATCACAATAGACAAGGTAGAGATCCGGTATTTGCTTGTGTTCAAACTACAATTATTCATTTTTAGTTTCGAAAATGTGTTGAAAAGAAAGTTCTGGTAACAGAGCATTTTTTGTATAAAAAGGAAAACAATAGAATACAAACATGTAAGTCGGTACACGTCAGTAAGCAATGTGTTCTCTTTGAATTGCTGTAATATTAGCATTGAAATTGGAAAAGATACGCCGATGTGAACTGCATGAGCCTTAATGGAGCTGGTAACAGAAAAATTAATCATTTTATATCTGGACGAAATACCATTCAACTTGTAGACATAACTTACAAGTACTATTTCTTTGTACAAAAACATTTTATCCTATAGTTTTCAGCATTGCGTGTCAGAAAAACCATGTTAGTGATTTTGTTACTCACAAATAAAATAAACTAAAATATTAACTGAAAATTTTTCAAGGGTGGCTGAAAGGTAATGTATTAATTTATTTTAAGGAATATTTATCAAAATTTATTTTGCGAAAAGGCACAAAACTGCTGCAAAAAAATATGCTAAAAATTTTCCTTATTTTAAGCAATGTTATGAAATCCGAAAATATATAATGTTATGATTTTGAGAATTTCTTCGACGTAACTCATGGTATCTTATTTCAGTGTTAAATGATGTCATTTCGGTAAGCGAGTAAGTTTTTTAATTGTTCGTCAAAAAAAAAAAACCAACATCGTTATTTTCACATGGCATTATAAAAAAAACGTGGTCTTAATTTTACAGTGACGTCTAAAAGTTGAACAGCATTTCGTGCAAATGTAAAATAATGAATTAATGAATTTGATAGTTCTAACGGTATAAAGCCATTAATGTTTGAATGCTGTATTACGCACGCGTTAGGCAGTCGTTATTCGATTCACACCCCGTCTCCCACTCGACTGAGAATACTCATCTCTCTCGCTCCATGTCTCCACGGACCCTGGATCGCGAGGGACCGACGCACTTCCCGCCGATTGCGAAAAGGCTTTTGTTGTCGGCAAGTGCTGGCTAAGCATCGGCCGACTTGGCGAGTTCAGTCGACGCTTAGTTTCGCTCTAGTTTGCCTAAACTTCCAGAATTTTATCTCCGCCGGGTCCCCCCCATCTTGCTCTTTTCTTTATTTTATCTCGCACCTCTCTTGTACTTCCTTCCTCGAACCCTTCCCTCCGGAGGAGATCCTCTCATCGTTAATTAAATTGTTACTTGGGTAACTCGGCGTAGTGGGCCGCTATCTAGCAGAGGCAGCGGGCTTATTACCTGCGACACTTGGAGAGTTACTCTACTTAGCGAATAACTCGCTCGACCCCTTGAACTTTTATTTTTCGCTTCTCTTCCCGATCTGTTACTTCGGCCCAAGTCTGTTAAATTTAATTTGAGTAAGTGTAGCAAACATTCTGTTTTGGTATTTTCCGTGGTCATCGCCTTAATATTACCACGTAGAGCGTCTGCAGTAAAGTAGAAAAAATAAAATTACGAGTATTGTTGCAGTTTTTTTCGAATATAGTTGTAAATAGTTAAACAAATATAACTCTACTACTTGACATTCCGTTTGATTGTTAACCAAGGTGACTTGCATTTGGCTTTCATAGTGGCTCGACTAGAATTTAAATTGTATTAATTATAGTTTTTCGTCCTTTTGTACGTCAGGTAAATCGTAAATGTGCTTTATTTCATTGAAAGTTTATGATTTTGCAGAGTTCTTCGTAATTGCAAAACTCTATAACCGTAATGCAGGAGTTGATCTCTTGAATTTGCGCAAGTTTTGCAAAATCATTTTCACTTAAAAATTGTAGGGAAATGTACAGCAATTCAAAAACTTGGCCAAGGAATTCTTCGTGTCAGAAATAAATGTACTGACTCCACTACCCCAAAAGAAAAAAAAAAGTTTACAAACTGTAAAAGAAAAACGCCATTTTTTTTTTACTAGCCACGTTGGTATTTTGACATAATTGTATGTTCATTCTCAAAGAAAATTAATCCACTTGGTCGTAGTCGTTCGAACTATCGCCATACAGTGTAATATCTCGGCTGGATCTCCGTAGTGGGAGGAAATTCTTACGTGGGTAGTTGTACGCTGTGTTGGTATGTAGTATCTCTACTTTCTTCGCAGTCTTTGGTTTCGCCACTCGTTTACTCTCATTTCGCTGATCTCCACAAGCTGCTGAAGAAGTCAATACTGATTCCTGAAATGTCAGAGCAACAAGTCTCTCAGACAGCGTTACACGAAGGAAAAAACATGTTTGTAAAACCCATATTAGACTGTCAAAATAGAGCGATGGGTTGAAGGTACTGTCTAAATATTCTTAACATAGATAGAAACACCGATATAACTGTTTGTTGTATTCCTACATGCGAGACTGTATTTTCTACTGTGCATGTGGTTGCTACAGCAGAGTTCTGCATCCCTACTACAAAACATATATGTAGTAGCTATCAGTAGAGACTTGAAAAAGTCGCGAGTTCAACGACCTGTAGGCTAGACTACATTGTCGTATGCAAAATAATGCAAATATCACTGTTCAGTGGTCGCTTGTTGTATTAGCGGAAGACGGTTGTTCGGTCTGCATTTTACTGTGTATTTGTTATTGGCTCAGAGTTGTACAGGAGGTGTAAACTAACGGGTGGGACAATAGCATTAGCCATACAAACGTACGCGGTTTTGAATTCTAGCTTGTCCCGAAATTAAAACGCGAATTTTTCAGGTCTCTACCTATGAGAGAACAACTTTGACGATATTCGGACCGTTCTTACAACAATCAAAATTGTAATAACCTAGCAGAATGTCTTGTTGCTAGTAATAAACGGTTCTGATACGTGTCTGAGGGGTAGTAGCAGTAGAATATTCTGTTAGGTTATTACAATCCTAGTTGTTGTGGGAACATTGCAAATATTGTTGAAGTTGTTTTGCAGGAGGCAATATCTGTTTTGTAGTAGGAACGCAGTGCTCTACTGTATCAACTACCTGTACAGGAGCAAATACAATCACAGGCAGGAATACAACAAACAGTCCTGTAGGCAATACTATATATATTATAAATATTTAGATGGTACTTACACCCCATCTGATAGTCTTGATGATTCCTACAAGTATATATTTTGTTTCAGTGTACCTTCATACGTTTATTGGCATTAGTTTCTGCGTAAAGCATGGACGTGTTATGTCAAGTAAGTTGTACTATACTTCCCTCTTTACATGCTAGTTTTTCTGTACCGCTCAGCTTTAAAATTGCTGAAATAATTAAAATAATTTTTCTCTCTACGTTTTAAAATGTTATTATTTAGTTGGTATTCTAAAGAAATGCGCTTAGTGTATGCAAGATAACTACATTAAAAATTGAATCTTTCACTTGTTTTTGTAAAAATGTATATGTTTTGAAAAAGCGTAACATATTTAAGCAATTAAAACTGTAAATTTATTTTTTTTACGATTCAGCCTGTTTGATTTTTCTCAAGTTTTGTCCTGCATCAGGAAACAAGTACATTGACGAACATAAAATTCCACTGAAACTACAAGAATGGATGTATCAATGGCGCTGTATTCGAAATTGACTCGGAGGTACAAAGAAAAATTCTACTGTTTTTAAGCTTGAGTGCTTAGCTATAAAGTGACAGCAGATTTGTTTTGTATCGTACCACATCTCATTGATATGTTCAGTGTTTAAGTGAAGAGGTTTTACATTAAAAAGGAAAGAGAGAAATGTAATTAAAAAGAGACACAAGTATGCAAACACGATAAGTATATTCAACACAAAATTTGTGACTTAATATTTGGTATTATTCCCCCCATCCCCTCCCCTATTCACCAGCATGAACAGAAGCCTTTCCAATAATGGTTTCCTTCTACAGCTGTGATATCGTATTGTATATTGTGGAGTTTTCGAATCTTTTTACACAAATTGAAAGTTGGGTGTTGTAGCTTTTGGATAATACAGAGTGATCAAATAATTAATGCTGTCATTCTGGTTAAAATGTACAGCACGAAAGTAAGGTTAAATTGATTTTTTTTTTTTTTTTTTTTTTTTTTTTCTTGCCTCTTTAGTGTAGGAGCTTTAAATCCAATCTTTTACAAGAATTTATATTTCAAATTTTTCTGTGAGTACCTATGAATATATTACTATGTCAGAATGATTTAATGCTTTTTTTTTCGAATAACATAAATTATATATCGTATCTGTTGTGCTTTTCATATATCGCGCATCGTTTTAAAGAAATTTTTGTGCTGGAGCTGCGAGACGTGTTGGGGAGGGGGGATTGGGTCATACGTCTAGTTTGCATTTTACTTAAACAGGATTCAGATAGCAATTTGACATCAAGATGTTTGCCGCTATACACGTGAATTCGAGTAAATAGTTCTGGNTCATTGCAGGTGAGTTTGGCGGTGTGCGGGGAAACCGTGCATGTGAGTAACTCCATTGGTTCCTGTGCTCTGTTCCACAAATTAATTTCATTACGTATAGCATGTACTGTTAATTCAATAAAATGATTTGCTTTTATTATATGGTAAATGGCGTGCAGGTGTCTGCAGTTNTTTTTTTTTTTTTTTTTTTTTTTTTTTTTTTGCTGGCCAGTGTATTTGGAAAGTGTAGATTTGTACCGTAGTATGAAATTAATTTATTTTCCTACGTCCCGTACATTTGTCTCATTATTCTAAAGTGTTTTTAATTGTCCTGTATTATTATATTATTTGGTACAAAAGTTCAGAATTATAATTTAAGATGACATTATTCTTAACAAATTAAATATGTATGATATGTTATCAGTATTTGGACATTTTGTCCAGTGCATTCGTGTTTATAATAAATACCCGTAAATCGTAAATTGAAACATTTTTTTTGCAAAATATAACTAGCTTACTATTTGAAATCATTCGATGTGTGCATGTTTGGTACTATAAGTGTTTAGTACAAGTTACTAAAATTCTTCTTTTTTTTTTTTNGAAATCATTCGATGTGTGCATGTTTGGTACTATAAGTGTTTAGTACAAGTTACTAAAATTCTTCTTTTTTTTTTTTTCATTGCAGGTGAGTTTGGCGGTGTGCGGGGAAACCGTGCATGTGAGTAACTCCATTGGTTCCTGTGCTCTGTTCCACAAATTAATTTCATTACATATAGCATGTACTGTTAATTCAATAAAATGATTTGCTTTTATTATATGGTAAATGGCGTGCAGGTGTCTGCAGTTNATATAGCATGTACTGTTAATTCAATAAAATGATTTGCTTTTATTATATGGTAAATGGCGTGCAGGTGTCTGCAGTTTAGCCGACAAGATGTGTGTTCCCGCAATGTTAACGTTCATAACAATGTTTCAAACGGCAGTTTAAAAACTTGTTTGAATAATCATCCCCCTGCATCTTCCCTTCAGAAGTATATGGACGTCACGTGGTTTTATTACTTTCCCTGTTGCGAGCGGAAACCATGGAAATTTCATCAGGCCGGAGACACGTGCTTACAGTTTCATTTTGTTTTCGTCCAGGTTCGTTCGCTTTCCGTTTTGTAGCCCGGGCACTTGAGAATTTCAAAGCGGCCTCCGCCTGCGCGCGGTATTTGATATTTGAATGCCTATTATTTGTATTCTACCCCCTCGGGTCTCTTCACTTCCACGTTATCCGCTCTGCCTGCAGGGTGGAGAGGTTTTCTCCCCCAACCTTTTTTCCCCACTCATATGTAAATTCTTGGTGTTCCACTCGGCTCCTACCCCTTATACCTCGGAGGCCAACCTTCGCACACCCCTTTAAGTTCAACCCTTTTCCTGGGGGATGTTGCGGCGAGAAGGGGGGGGGGGACCACGACTAAGTGGAACTTTACGAACGTCACGGAATGGCAATCAAATGCCCGTCCGCAAAATGGCGCGAGAATAAATTGATACGTAATGCGGGCTTCGCAGGTTTCGCTCCCCCCTCCCCCTTCTCATTTTTTTATCTGCCCCCTTTCCCCGCAGAAATAAAAATGGCGACCATCCCTCTCCCGCGAATGGTTTTCCTATCACGTAACGCGGTGGAGCTCAGCTAGAGTTCTCGTCTCGTTGCTAGATAGCGTTGCTTTTCGTCATGCTGTTCCGAGCGCGGAGGGGACGCGGGGCAGAGTGCGCGTGCTAGGTGCGCCGTAGCCACCTCTGTGTTGCACCGCACACTGGACTAGGGCTCTGCAAGGACAAGGTATGAGGCCTTTTTCTACAATCGCGCGACAGTCTGTCGGCAACACGACACTCTGCCACCGTCCCTGTTCTCCGTCGGTATTACAATATCGCGACGTTGTTGTAGCGTTTATATGCGTTTATTGCCATCTATCGTCGTAAGTGGATACTTNTCGGTATTACAATATCGCGACGTTGTTGTAGCGTTTATATGCGTTTATTGCCATCTATCGTCGTAAGTGGATACTTAAAGTGAACGGACCCCGGTGTGATCAGGAAAGCTTTTAAGTTTCGTTCATTTATTTTAATTGTGCTGGTAGTTTAGAGAGGTTCTGTTGTAACACACGCGGATCTTAACGAAAGAAATTTAACATCTCTTCAACTTTCTATACAAAAATTGACAACTGGAAGAAAATAACTATTAATATCGGTTGTATGTACTTCTCTAAGTGTTTCTAACTTATAGTCTGGGCTACTGGTATTTAAGTAAGAAGGTTCATATATGTATTTGGCTGTTTACATAATACGCAATGTGATTGTATTCAAATACGCACCACACCGCACTTTCGTTTTTTGTTCACAAATACACGCTATTTGTATTCTTCTTCCTTGCCGCATGAGACCGTCGCAGATGCGTTGAGAAAAAGTTATATCGCACACTGTCGCATCGCCATCGTCTCTGATTGGCTAGTCACTTTTGTAGCACTTTCGCGCCTTTGTAAAAAGCACTATAGTCGCGCATAACCGTCTGCAGGTTTTATCAAGCGCAACTTTCAATTCTCACGCACTTTTTCCATTGCGTGTCTCAGAAATAAATTGTCAAACAAAAACTACTGCAGTTTAAAATCAAGCCTTTCGTATTTTTATTTTTTATTTGGGACTATGTTTGTTTTGCTCCCATTTCATGTTCTTTCGCAAAAATACAGTATCCACGATTAAAATTTACCAGTCGAAGAAAAACCGCGACATTCATCCTGCAGACCTACCATCATTCCACTGCGGACAGCGCAAGTAATAAGGCTCTCCCCTTAAGAGTCATCTTTACCTTGTTGGCTAGCGTGTTTAGAAATCGGTGACTGGTTAAGAAGACAGACTCCCTTATGCTGTTATAGCACTGAGTGCGTTTTGTCTCGAGGCCAATCTCCCGCTGCACGCATTAGTAACAGTTTGACGAGGGTTGGCAGGTCAACTACATCCTAGCCAAACACTGAGATCTNTCGGTATTACAATATCGCGACGTTGTTGTAGCGTTTATATGCGTTTATTGCCATCTATCGTCGTAAGTGGATACTTTAAGTGAACGGACCCCGGTGTGATCAGGAAAGCTTTTAAGTTTCGTTTATTTATTTTAATTGTGCTGGTAGTTTAGAGAGGTTCTGTTGTAACACACGCGGATCTTAACGAAAGAAATTTAACATCTCTTCAACTTTCTATACAAAAATTGACAACTGGAAGAAAATAACTATTAATATCGGTTGTATGTACTTCTCTAAGTGTTTNCGTTGCGATTGCAGCCCGGTCGTATTGCGGTGTTCGATTTCTTACAGCGTTCTTCTTTCAACGAGAGGCAGTGCACGAAGACTGCGGATTTCCCGAGCCCTCTGNTTCTGGTATTTAAGTAAGAAGGCTCCTATATGTATTTGGCTGTTTACATAATACGCAATGTGATTGTATTCAAATACGCACCACACCGCACTCTCGTTTTTTGTTCACAAATACACGCTATTTGTATTCTTCTTCCTTGCCGCATGAGACCGTCGCAGATGCGTTGAGAAAAAGTTATATCGCACACTGTCGCATCGCCATCGTCTCTGATTGGCTAGTCACTTTTGTAGCACTTTCGCGCCTTTGTAAAAAGCACTATAGTCGCGCATAACCGTCTGCAGGTTTTATCAAGCGCAACTTTCAATTCTCACGCACTTTTTCCATTGCGTGTCTCAGAAATAAATTGTCAAACAAAAACTACTGCAGTTTAAAATCAAGCCTTTCGTATTTTTATTTTTTATTTGGGACTATGTTTGTTTTGCTCCCATTTCATGTTCTTTCGCAAAAATACAGTATCCACGATTAAAATTTACCAGTCGAAGAAAAACCGCGACATTCATCCTGCAGACCTACCATCATTCCACTGCGGACAGCGCAAGTAATAAGGCTCTCCCCTTAAGATGGCCGCCTGGGTAGGCCGCCGAGCGGCGTGCAGAGCTCCAGCAGAAAACGTTCTATTAACAAACCGTCCACCGTGTCTCAGTGAGGTCTGAGGACTCACAGCGGAGAGGGCTCGGGCCGGTGGGCTATCTAAAGAATATAAGGAAACGCTAATGGATGACATCTTGGAAGAATGGCAGAACACATGGACAAATTCTGAAAAAGGTCGGCAAACTTTCGAGTTATTGCCTGACATTAAAGCCAGGATGAGCTGTAAGTGGATCACTGTGAACCACTACAGCATGCAACTAACAACTGGACATGGTAACTTCAAGGCGAAGTTGAACAGCCTACGTCTCGTGAAATCTCCGCTGTGCGATGTATGTGGTGTGGATGACACAGTGCGCCATGTACTGGATGACTGTCTCAAGACAGAGGATTTACGAGTTTGGCTTGAGGAACAAACTCGGGAAAAGGGCATTCACTGGAGATTAGAAGATGTAATGACCAATAAAGATCTCCATAAGATATGGAACGAATTCGCTACTCGAATTGGGAAACGACTAGAGGAATTCGACAAATGGTACCAGCAAATTTCTGATGACCCATAACGGGTAAATAGTGGAACCCGGATTGGTGAGGAGGACAGGTTTTTAAATTAGAAAATCGGTTAATTTACGGGTTACTGGTACCAAGAAAGTGAATGACCCTTATGAATGGAAAGAAAAAAGTGCAGCGCACTGTTTTACTCTTCGGAGTACAGTTACAGTGCGGGAGGTTTGGAGGGTGCGCTGGCNAGCCTGCTCACAAATAGCATTTAACAAACGTTACGCGTCTCTATGCGTTTTCCAGTTCCTCCATTTCTCTCTAAACCATGTTTCCGTGGTAGCGAAAATGGAACAAACGGGTGTTTTCACGGTCATTTTTACGTGTGAACATTCCGGTACAAAACATTTAATAANATAGCGAAAATGGAACAAACGGGTGTTTTCACGGTCATTTTTACGTGTGAACATTCCGGTACAAAACATTTAATAAAGGAGCAGAGACGTGCATCGACGCGTTATCTACGGCAATACTGCACGCCAGTTCAGTGCTTTGCCCGTAGAGGCGATGAGAGAGTTGATGCACATGTCTCGGTCGCCTCTAGCGCTCCCACGCTCTTCGGCCTCAGACGTGCAAAATTCCTTCAACTGCTCGGCCACCTTAAATTCCCTCTATGAGATGCCNTCCCACGCTCTTCGGCCTCAGACGTGCAAAATTCCTTCAACTGCTCGGCCACCTTAAATTCCCTCTATGAGATGCCATCATTCGATATTATGTTACGGACCCTGATTTACGTCGTTTCCAGCAAGCAGGGTACCTGGCAGGCAACCAGCTTCACCCTTATACATATTCTGTTTTGTCAACGATTGTTCGCCTGAGAGTGTTACACCAAGGCAACGTTTTTTTTACGATAGTGTATACATGATAATGATGTTATTAAAGGCGGTAAAACCCCAAGGTTTACGCACATTTGTTGTACAATACATGTCGCCCCCTATTTTCTCAATGAATGGGAATGATGCTCGACAACAGTTTCCAGATTTCAGATCTCGTTTCAAAATTGGGGCCGCGTTGGTGTAGTGGTTCGACAACTTGCCTTCAACCAAGGCGGACCGGATTCGATTCCCGGTGGGGTCGCCCCCCGAATTTTCGCATGTGGGAATCGTGCCGGATTGATGCCGCTGGTCGGTGATTTTTCTCGGGGATCTCCCGTTTCCCCCGCTCCTTGCATTCCGGCGCTGCTCCATATTCACCTCGCTTCACCCTCATCGGCTCTCAAGACCTCGATGCTAAGAGCCCGCCCAAATCTCTTCACTCACTCTTTCACTCGATTCAAGACAACGGTATTCACGGAATTGTTATTTCGTCTCAAGCAGGTTTTATTATTACATAATCGGTAGCTATCTGTCAACAGAGCTCGCCATGTAGGTACTCCTTACTGGAAACTGGGAGTGGTGTTCCAATATAACACTATGGAGAAGCTGTTAAAAAACAAGCCGGAACAAATGTGGTGAGACGGGCTCGTGAAGGAGCACCCAGTGACGTCACGCGCAGCGCATGCAAATGTGGGGCCTTATTNCCTCTCCTCTTCTCTTCATGGCCAATGCGTCCTCGCCCGAGGTTATCGCCCGTGGACTCCTGCCAGGAAATGACAGCAGTTCCTAACTTATTTTGTAGTAACCTAGTGCAGCTTCGAGTGAATAAGTTAGTGAGATCTTGAGAGCCGAGTGAGGCGAGTATGGAGCAGCGTCGGAATGCAAGGGTGAGGGACACGGGAGATCCCCGAGAAAAACCCCTCCGACTAGAGGCATCGTCCGGCACGTTTCCCACATGCGAAAATTTTGGAGTGAACCCGGTTCGCTCAGAGGTGGGAGGCGAGTAGTCTAACCGCTACACCACCGCGACCCCTGCAGCATCGAACCTCATGTTATCCATTGATGTAAAATTTAAAATTGTTTTACCGTTTACACTGTCATGCCAAATGCCATGGGATAGCCGTATGTGAAGGTAATAGTCGGAGGTGCCACTGTATTGGAAGTGCCTAGAGCTGTGTGAGTGGTGCTGGTCATGGCGTTAGTGAGTGTGTGCTGGTCATGGCATTGCATTGCAGCCCTTCATTGACTTCAAGTACTCCCACAACCATGGGATATTACAACAGGCTAATGCACCGTGTCATCGACCCAAGTTGTCCAGAATGTAGTTTTTATTTTCTTTTCTAAATTTATTTGTAGATAATATTGCTTCAGCAAAAAAATCGGTAAATTTATTGAGGTCATACTGTAATATTAATTTTATGGAAAAATATTTTGTAATTTTAGTTTTCTGGAAAAATATTTAATAAAATCAGTTGGTTATATTTTATTTTTTCATTTTTAGATAAATGTTTTAATTATACGAAAAGTGGTCCAGGCTACACCGTATGTATACTACTCACTTCTAGCACGAAACACAGAACCTTAATTAAATGCACGGCAATTATTTAAACACGTTTTTCCAATTTAATATGTCTGTGTTTTTATAACGAGGCCTCAGTAGGGTGGTTAATAAAAAAAAATTCAGCTTCGCACGAAACGCAGCATCTCTTTGCGCTGAAACGCCTCAATTTGGAGTAAAACATGTCCATGATCTAAGTTGCCTGCTCTGCTTCCTTTGCAATTAAGTTCTTACATTTAATTGTTTTTAAAAATTTCTGTTTTTTGCCGAATCACAAAGTGATAATTTTCACTTCTGAAACAGCTACTGTCGTGTTCCGCGATTTTCCAGGAACAATTGCGCGTAACGAATGCTTAATAAACTTCACTGACGGAGCCAAATTCAAACATGCCAAGACTGGCCACCTTTGTAAACCCCGAGCACGCCGCTCCAAAAAGCATAGCCGCAGAAAATTTGACGTCTTCACAATCCGCAAGGATTATTTGTAAATACGCCTTTTAAATTTTCTCGTGCACGTATTATTAAAATACATTAATTCTGGGCAGTGACGTATTATTAACATACATTAATTCTAGTCAGCGACAGTAAAAATGGATATAAGTTACATAACGTATAGACATATATTTAAAAAAAAAAGTATGCCCCGCGATAGAAATAAAATATTTCCCTTGACGAGGGAAACATTTATGGTTTACTCAGCATACGAATTCGTGGTAACCTAGAAAGGTATAGAGGAGATCATTTTACACAAACCGTCTGCTTTAAACTGTTACTGAAGTTCAGCAAAAAATAGCAAAACTTTTTTTTGTCGCGCTATTCGTATTCAACACGAAGTTGAAAATTTCTGTGAAATTATAAAACTGTGTTTTCGAAACTTGGATACACCTATACGTAGTTTTACTGGTAGTTCGCTATTCAAAGACCCAGTGTTAACGTCTTAACTTAATGCTGCAGTACTTAAAGGCACCCTACATAAGCCCAGCCTCATTCCGTTAATATTATTTAATAATAATTCAAATATTGACTTTAATGGAAATACAGTATACATAACAGTGAAAACGGAGTTCCACTGCGCTAAAAAACACACTTTTAGCACTTACCTACTATACATCACATTGAACGATTTCTCATCTAAGATGGAAAATCTAACTTTTAAGAGAAATATAACATACCAAAATGTTCCCGTTACATATAACTTGTGATGATGTTAAGATTTATATGCTAGTAATACTGTAATATATTTTCACGACTGCCAAAGAAATTCTAATTTAATTAGTTTTTCTTTAATCTATTTTTCTCTCTGCAAAGAGAGAGATCCTGGTGAGAAATTATGCACGTGAAATGGGTTTTATCCTTACGTGTATCTCTTCCCCTTCTCCCTCTCTCTTTGTCTCTCTCTGTATCTCGCTCTCATTCTCATTCTAATTATCTTGCATCTCTCTCTTTCTCTCTCTGTCACACGTACACCAACACACACAAATACACACCTAGTTTCCTTTTTTTCCTCCATGAAAAACTGGTTTTTCCGGCAAGGACAAATTCATTTTTGTCCTCCGAGGAAAAATAACTTTTTTCCTGCAAGAAAAAAAGGTCTCCTTTCGTCTAAATTTTTTTGGAACTTGCGCCTCTTTTCAGTTAAACTCGGCACACTTCTGGTTCCGCCGCCGTTTGGATGCGTGCCTCCCTGTTTATCATGTCTGCCTACGTGCCGTTGTCAGACTTCCGACTTCCTTCCTCGCGTCATTCGCGGTTAACGTGTTACACAGAGTAGCTCATACCTAAGGAACGTACGTCAAGCGAAGCAAAAACTGCCTAATAACTTAATAAACCAAATGGTTCGGGTTTTAAACATACTTGACTAACTCTCTAAAAAGGAAACTATATGATAATATCTGTAAAGAAGCGCTAAATGACAATAGCAGAATTGCACACTGCAGTTTTGAATAAACCGTGGCTGTTGTCTGCACCCGGTGTTCTACTATTTATCTATCTTAAATAAACACAAGCAAGCGTATGTGACATCTTCACTTTGCTGCTGTCGAAGCCGTAGCCAATGCTGGGGACTTGAAAGGTGGCTGGGGTTACAATGAATTGATGAGAATGNGTGGACTCCTGCCAGGAAATGACAGTAGTTCCTAACTTATTTTGTAGTAACCTAGTGCAGCTTCGAGTAAATAAGTTGCAGCTTCGAGTGAATAAGTTAGTGAGACCTTGAGAGGCGAGTGAGGCGAATATCGACCAGCGCCGGAATGCAAGGGTGGGGGACACGGGAGATCCCCGAGAAAACCCCTCCGACAAGAGGCATCGTCCGGCACGTTTTCCACATGCGAAAATTTTGGAGTGAGCCCGGTTCGCCCTAGGTGGGAGGCGAGTAGTCTAACCGCTACACCACCGCGACCCCTGCAGCATCGAGCCTCATGTTATCCATTGATGTAAAATTTAAAATTGTGTTACCGTTTTACACTGTCGTGCCAAATGTCATGGGATAGCCGTATGTGAAGGCAATAGTCGGAGGTGCCACCGTATTAAAAGTGTCTAGAGCTGTGTGAGTGGTGCTCTGACATGGCGTGAGTGAGTGTGTGTTGGTCATGGCATTGCATTGCAGCCCTTCATGGACTTCACATGCTCCCACAACGATGGGATATTCCAACAGGATAATGCACCGTGCCATCGACCCAAGTTGTCCAGAATTTTTTTGTTTTAATTTTTTTGTAGATAATATTGCTTCAGAAAAAATATCGGTAAATGTATCGAGGTCATACTTTAATATTAATTTTATGGAAAAATATTTTGTAATTTTAATTTCTTGGAAAATTATTTAACAAAATAATTTTTAAATAAATATTTTAATTATACTAAAAGTGTTCCAGGCTACACCGTATGTATACTACTCACTTCTAGCACGAAACACAGAACTTTAAATAAATGCACGGCAATTATTTAAACACGTTTACCAATTTAATATGTCTATGTTTTTATAACAAGGCCTCAGGAGGGAGGTTAAAAAAAAAAAATTCAGCTTCGCACGATACGCAAAATCTCTTTGCGCTGAAACGCCTCAATTTGAAGTAAAACGTGACCATGATCTGAGTTGCCTGCTTCCTTTGCAATTAAGTTCTTACTTTTAATTGTTTTTTAAAATTTCAGTTTTTCCGAATTACAAAATAGTAATGTTCACTTCTGAAACAGCTACTGTCCTGTGTTTTTAACGTGTTCCGAGACTTTCCAGGAACAATTGCGCGTAACGAATGCTTAACAAACTTCACTGACGGAGCCAAATTCAAACATGTCAAGACTGGCCACCTTTGTAAACCCCGAGCACGCCACTTCAAAAAGTATAGCCGCAGAAAATTTGACGTCTTCACAATCCGCAAGGATTATTTGTAAATACGCCTTTTAAATTTTCTCTTCATGCACGTATTATTAAAATACATTAATTCTAGTCAGCAACAGTAAAAAGTGATATAAATTACATAACGTATAGGT
The DNA here is from genome assembly GCA_002778355.1 of Clitarchus hookeri. Classification (NCBI taxonomy): domain Eukaryota; kingdom Metazoa; phylum Arthropoda; class Insecta; order Phasmatodea; family Phasmatidae; genus Clitarchus; species Clitarchus hookeri. The sequence goes on along the minus strand of NQII01000528.1, from coordinate 581,206 downwards.
CTATATTTAAAAAAAAAATATATGTATACCCCGCGATAGAAGGAAACTATTTCCCTTGACGAGGGAAACATTTGTGGTTTACTCAGCACACGAATTCGTGGTAACCTAAAATGGTACAGAGGAAATCATTTTACACAAACCGTCTGCTTTAAACTGTTACTGAAGTTCAGCAAAAAATAGCTAAACATATTTTTTTTTGTCGCGCTATTCGTATTCAACACGAAGCTGAAAATTTCTGTGAAATTATAAAACTGTGTTTTCGAAACTTGGACACACCTATACGTCGTTTTACTGGCAGTTCGCTATTCAAAGACCCAGTGTTGCAGCACTAAAAATGACTATACGTAAGCCCACACTCATAGCGTTAATAACGTCTTAACTTAATGCTACAGTACTTAAAGGCACCCTACATAAGCCCAGCCTCATTCCGTTAATATTATTTAATAATAATTCAAATATTGACTTTAATGGAAATACAGTATACATAACAGTGAAAACGGAGTTCCACTGCGCTAAAAAACACACTTTTAGCACTTACCTACTATACATCACATTGAACGATTTCTCATCTAAGATGGAAAATCTAACTTTTAAGAGAAATATAACATACCAAAATGTTCCCGTTACATATAACTTTTGATGATGTTAAGATTTATATGCTAGTAATACAGTAATATATTTTCACGACTGCCAAAGAAATTCTAATTTAATTAGTTTTTCCTTTAATCTATTTTTCTCTCTACAAAGAGAGAGATCCTGGTGAGAAATTATGCACGTGAAATGGGTTTTATCCTTACGTGTATCTCTTCCCCTTCTCCCTCTCTCTTTGTCTCTCTCTGTATCTCGCTCTCATTCTCATTCTAATTATCTTGCATCTCTCTCTTTCTCTCTCTGTCACACGTACACCAACACACACAAATACACACCTAGTTTCCCTTTTTTCCTCCATGAAAAACTGGTTTTTCCGGCAAGGACAAATTCATTTTTGTCCTCCGAGGAAAAATAACTTTTTTCCTGCAAGAAAAAAATGTCTTCTTTCGTCTAAATTTTTTTGGAACTTGCGCCTCTTTTCAGTTAAACTCGGCACACTTCTGGTTCCGCCGCCGTTTGGATGCGTGCCTCCCTGTTTATCATGTCTGCCTACGTGCCGTTGTCAGACTTCCGACTTCCTTCCTCGCGTCATTCGCGGTTAACGTGTTACACAGAGTAGCTCATACCTAAGGAACGTACGTCAAGCGAAGCAAAAACTGCCTAATAACATAATAAACCAAATGGTTCGGGTTTTAAACATACTTGACTAACTCTCTAAAAAGGAAACTATATGATAATATCTGTAAAGAAGCGCTAAATGACAATAGCAGAATTGCACACTGCAGTTTTGAATAAACCGTGGCGGTTGTCTGCACCCGGTGTTCTACTATTTATCTATCTTAAATAAACACAAGCAAGCGTATGTGACATCTTCATTTTGCTGCTGTCGAAGCCGTAGCCAATGCTGGGGACTTGAAAGGTGGCTGGGGTTACAATGAATTGATGAGAATGACGTGCGGATGGTGCATAAGCTGAATGAAAGCGAGGAAGGAAACGGAGCACTTTAGAAAACCGCTAACCCCCGCCGTACCATTAGCACGAGAATTCAAACCCGATAGTTCACCGGCCCATGGGAGCATTGGTTTGAACTTGCAGATGATAATTAACAGCTGCTCAAGAGCCGTTGGTAAGAACGCCGCTGGAATAAAAGAACCATTCTACAGGTTTTCCATTTCGGTACGGGTGTGTGATGAGCCATTATTGTCACACGTTTTTAGTGTTCCACTGTGTCAATTATGTAGAGTGGTTTTCCGACTACCCAATATTTNGAGCCATTATTGTCACACGTTTTTAGTGTTCCACTGTGTCAATTATGTAGAGTGGTTTTCCGACTACCCAATATTTTAAGCATTTACGCTCAAGAAATTATTATAAGAAAAATTAAGGAGTCCTGCTAATTGATAAATGCATAAATTCTTAAAAGTGAGACCCCATGGAGTGAACTACTGTAAAACAATCTAATGCGTATACAATTGATTTACTTTCGCTGTCGCATCCTTCGGAGAGGACTAGTTCCAGTTTCCTCGAACGTGTTTCTTCCGTGCATGCATAGCTTAGGGATTCACACGTAAAGCATAAATCGTGAATAATTAGGCATTCCCGATATATTGTCCATTCGTAATCTTAAAATTTCGGTTACGTTTGACTTCCGGTCTTCGGAATGAGCATTCAAAAGAGCGCACTAACATTCTTAAGTTTGCATTATAATTATTATGAACTATTGAAATCACATAGAAGTAATAAATTCGTTTTGGTAGAAACTTTTTTAATTTCGCTGCAACATTTTTTCTTTGTATTCGACACGATTGTAACTATCAGTTTGCAAGTGCATTTTTGATGTATTAATTATTAGCGTGGTATCAGATCCCCCCNTTCGACACGATTGTAACTATCAGTTTGCAAGTGCATTTTTGATGTATTAATTATTAGCGTGGTATCAGATCCCCCCTCCCCTTTTTCGTGTGGCTTTAAGTATTCTATACTGATCAGTGTTTGCATTCTCGGAACTCGAGAGAATGNCCCCCCTCCCCTTTTTCGTGTGGCTTTAAGTATTCTATACTGATCAGTGTTTGCATTCTCGGAACTCGAGAGAATGTTTTATTTAATAATATGCTGAAATTAAATCTCGTCGCATTATTTCTGAAGCAGGGAAATAATCATCCCGAAAATTTGTAGTGGTATAGAAAATTCTCGCGTGTGGTAAAATGTCTTATTAGTGCATATCTTGTAATGAAAAATTTTGTAAGAAAGTTTTACGTTGATGGAAAATAGTAGTGCCACTACATGGTACAAAAACATACTTTTNAATGAAAAATTTTGTAAGAAAGTTTTACGTTGATGGAAAATAGTAGTGCCACTACATGGTACAAAAACATACTTTTGAAAGATATGTTGACATTGTCATGCATGTTATCAACATAATCGGCGAAAGGACGAGAACTCAGTGTCGCTAGATGAACTAAGGGAAGTGAAGAGATTTGGGCAGCTCTTAACATCGGGTTCTTGAAAGCCGATGAGCGTGAAGCGAGGAGAGTATGGAGCAGCACCGGAATACAAGGACTGGGGAAACGCGGAANAAGCCGATGAGCGTGAAGCGAGGAGAGTATGGAGCAGCACCGGAATACAAGGACTGGGGAAACGCGGAAGATCCTCGAGAAAACCCGCCGACCAGATGTATAGTCCGGCACGATTCCCACGTGCGAAAATCTGGGAGCCACCCCGCCGGGAATCGAACCCAGTTCGCCTTGATGGGGTGCGAGTACTCTAGCCGCTGCTCCTTCGCACCCCCTATATGAAGAAAATTGTACACGGTATGCAAAAAAAGGAATATTTCGTGATGTATTGTTTGATATTATTTAACAACACGCCAAGTTTTACTTGTATTTGTTCTGAACTCGAATATTGAGACTTTAGATCATGTGCAGATCGTGGTTCGCGTCGATTGTTGGTACGGTTAAGAAGTTCTCTGTACAACATTCTGCTATGGTATGTGCTCATGAATACATCGTTCAATATTCGCTTTGCAGAAGTGCTTTTTCGCCGGTTCTTGAAACGTTGGTATTATGCATGAAACGCCATTGCTGTACTTATAAATGGCTGGTTATGGCGTCGGTAGTTACTAAATGCTACGTAAGTTCTGACAAAGCGTTTTATTTCAGCACCGCACACAACGAAACTTAGTTATTATTAACGAAAAATAGTGCAGTGACTTGCATAATCCGTTAGGTTTATATTACTATAGTGTTACAATTTCTCAAAGTCAATCTGCTTGGCTAGGTTCTTTAAGGGATGGATGGCTTAGTTTAAATAAAAGAGTTAATAATAACTTCCTAATTTATTTACACTGAAGAGCCAAAAAAAAAAACTGGTATAGACGTGCGTATGCGATGTGAGTAACGCGATGCGGTCGGAATCTAGATCGGTTACTGCTGCTACAATGGCAGGTTATCAAGATTTAAGTGAGTTTGAACGTGGTGTTATAGTCGACGCACGAGGGATGGGACATAGCATCTCCGAGGTAGCGATAACATTTGGATGTTCGCGTACGACCATTTGACTAGTGTACCGTGAATATCGGGAATCCGGTAAAACATCACACCTTCGACATCGCTGCGGCCGGAAAAAGATCGTGTACGAACGGGGCAAACGACGACAGACGAGAATCATTAAACGTGACAGACGTGCAACCCTTTCTCAAATTGGCGCAGATTGGATTTGTGTATTGCCCTGCAGGATTCATGGTGTGAAATGCCTCCTGCATACCTTCAGACATTAGTCGAGTCCATGCCACGTCTCTTGCGGCACTTCTGCGTGCTCGGGGAGGTGGGAGGGAGGGGTTACACGATATTAGGCAGGTGTACCAGTTTTTTTGGCTTTTCAGTATACAAATACTAGAAAGAAAAAACTTTCGACTTAATATCCATACAATGTACAATCACCTCAACGAGATTAATGCAATCAAGTAACTAAAATCAGTCATTATAAACAGTCAATCAAAAAATGTTTAGTTATTAGTCCGTATCACACATTTATACAGTCACACCTACCTTCAGTCCAGATTCCACAAGTCCACGATGTTACAGAGTGCTCCTTGCGCCCCCATGCACAGTGGTACTCTACTCGTCGGGTACCACGCCCTCTCGTCTGTCAACACCGCACAAGCACTAGCCCACCGTTCTCACACTCTCCGCCTTCGTCCGTCCTCTCCGTTGATCTCCCTCGCTGCACCAGACTTCGCCAGAATACCGCACTTCAGGCTACCACAAGGACCGACTGCCCTCGGGCTGCTGCGGGATTCACAGAGTTGTCGGCCATAGCCCAGAAACTTCTTCAAATGTCGCGTTAGGCCAAGGGACATGATTACCAGAAAATTCTTGCTCATCGTCCCAGTCGTCGACTCCTCGGGCAGTGATGAGGAGGGGTGAAGTAGCTTTGTGAGGGTGTGCTCGGGGGAGGAGGGATCGCCCCCCTACAGTGCCAGGATGGTTAATAACCAGGTAACACAAAGCCCGCACGTGACAATATGTTATTTTAAAAATAAACATTTGGCTATACAGTCAGTTAAAAAAATCGTCTCTCCAAATTGAAAACCCAGTATCTTTGGGCACAATGAAATACAGTATGCCGAAAGGTCATGACATATATAGCACATAACAGCATTTTAATAGTGCGCAGTAACGCTTGGCACCTCAGATGTCCGTGCAAACATGTGCAGTGAATTGCACATCACCCGGCGTGCAATAACCACACGCTAGCGGAAGCGCCTTGCGATATGCAACTTGCACTACACAGCCGTACTGATAACTNACGTGACAATATGTTATTTTAAAAATAAACATTTGGCTATACAGTCAGTTAAAAAAATCGTCTCTCCAAATTGAAACCCCAGTATCTTTGGACACAATGAAATACAGTATGCCGAAAGGTCATGACATATATAGCACATAACAGCATTTTAATAGTGCGCAGTAACGCTTGGCACCTCAGATGTCCGTGCAAACATGTGCAGTGAATTGCACATCATTCGGCGTGCAATAACCACACGCTAGCGGAAGCGCCTTGCGATATGCAACTTGCACTACACAGCCGTACTGATAACTNTCGGCGTGCAATAACCACACGCTAGCGGAAGCGCCTTGCGATATGCAACTTGCACTACACAGCCGTACTGATAACTGCGGACTTCCGGCGTTGCTCCGTTGCTTTGCATTGCTGCTTTCCACTGGTTTAAGTTACTTCCTTTCCCGATGTACGTTTACTGGGATTTTGCTCTTCCCACGTGGTTTCAGTGTGGGTATTTTATAAACATACTGTAAAGTATTCCATGCATTATCTCAGAAGTGTCAATTTAAGGTAGCTATGAAATGCGACACAATTGATATCAACGAAGTGCATGTAAACCTAGCCATCTGGTTCTGTATTTCGTTGAGTTCATAACGTGTGTTTAAAATCCGGATGAGGGTTGAGGGGGCAGGTGAGATTACGAGAGACTTAATCCGCTCAAAGATTAGTATGCAAGTCTGAATAACACTTAAATATGCTAGGTGACTGATTTTGTAGCAGTCCAAAATAAGTTTTGAGAGTTCTTGTACGTAGCTGCGATATGTTTTATTATAATTTTTGTATTACCTAATACTAATTTGTATTTATCGTGGTTTATTTTCAGGCGATTCGAAGCCTGGCGGTCCCCTTCGTATGTGGTTATTAGAGACACAACTTTACAGCGTAGAACCGAAACTTTGCCTTTATGATTTTAGTCCTAACGATTTGTGAAATAGAACGGGCCAGATTTCCGCCTGTAACGCGTATGGATCAAATTTTTCACACCATTGTAATGACTGAAAATGTTTGTAAAATNGGGCCAGATTTCCGCCTGTAACGCGTATGGATCAAATTTTTCACACCATTGTAATGACTGAAAATGTTTGTAAAATGAAAAGAGTAATGTCCTTTGAAAATTACTGTTATGATGTTCAAAAAATTAAATTGCACTTGCATGTGAGCACTATAACGGTTTTTTTTCGTTTAAAAGTTAGCGTTTCTCAAGTTGGAGCAGTTTATAAAAATTGCAGCTTCAATGAAATTTTCTCATCCGTTTACAGGAAGGGGTGAGATGGAAGTGCGTGGCTGCGTTGTTAGTTTTCTCGATTTTTTTGGAGATTAACGCTCAATTTGACGAGAAAGTATTAATATTACTTGTTGTATAGCGCTACAGAATGTAAGTTCAACGTATGTACGAAAAATAGGTCTGTTCGTTCGGTTTTCCTACATTAGTAAACAATATTGCACCGAGAGTGAAGCAAATGTATATCGAGAAGTGTGGTGAGTCGAAAGAAATGAACCGTGCACAGCTACACAGTTCGCTGTCCGTATTGGAACGGAAAACTTTTATTTTGTGGATTGTTCGCGTAATGAATTTTATGCCACATTTCCCCCATATATGTGCGTAATATTATTATCAACTCATTGTACATCCCAGTTAACATCGTTAACATCTGATTGTATACTATCTGTTATTTAGAATTTTTTTATATTCTCGGTTTTGTCATATTTCTCGTCTACACTGGTAACACGAATGTGAACGTACAAAATAATTGTGATGTGGAATTTACCACTTCAGTTTAAACGTTAGATTTTTGCTCATCAATTTGTTTTTGTATTTGGACGAACAATCGGAATTCTGATTTTGAAAAATGAGGTCAGCGTTATTATCTTTCATTGTGGCACACCAGATAACGTATCCTATATTTAATTTACTAATATTCTGTGCATTGGAGTGGCATAATAATAAGGACGAAAAATATAATTTTGTTTAATATTTCATTTCACGAAACGCCGGATGTAGAATCAAATTTTTCATTATGAATGCCGTAATGCAAAGTGAATGTTTATTGAGATTTAAATATGTCTGAGCCAGGAAGATCTCGTCTGCAAACCAACTTACTACTAAGTTCATTATTTGTCTTGCTACGCCTTTTGACATCATACACGTTAAATATTTTCATGTATCGTGAAACTAACTGTACGGACTCCGCTGGTTCATCGTAACACATTTCTCATTGCTCGTCGAACTAGTCAGTCGAGTTCGTATTGGGTAATGAAAATATAACTTCGTAATAATAAACTTGCACATTACGTGTTCGTCCCAATTTTTTTTTTGCAAGGGGAGTGCTATTTGTAAACTAACTAAAAGAAAATCACTTTTTTTAGTTTATAAAACCAACGTTTCATTAATAACTACATTTATTATTTTTTATTTTCGATGTGACCAAAAACATTTGCGTGGCACTTGCCATAATAAATTTTCTCGCAATCACAACTATTATTAGTAATCTTGTTTTCCTTCGTAATTTAAATTCATAAATAGCAAATTGATATGTATAGTACAAATATTAAATGTTGATAACAAAACCTTAAAACTTCAATCGCAGAGTTTGCACCTTATAGACTCCGGTCATTATTGTAGATTGTTAGTGTGCATGTGTTCAGTCGTTGTGCTCTCAAGCGGAAACACCGTTGCACTGCAGAACTTAATGGTTTTTGTTCGGTATGTGTTGTTGAACCAATGACTGCATAGGTTTGCATACTGAATCAGATCCATGTTGCAGATACGATAGATAGTACGTGCAACTATGCCATTATTTATGTAATACCAAGGTTTATGGTTGCTTAGATGAACTCTCTCTTATTCACAACTGATTATCAAAATAAAATATTGACTTGCCAGTGCTCGTCTGATTTATGTGTAGCTACGACAATGTTGTTGCACATACGCTATTTATTGAACCATTGTCTGAGCAGCAAGAAATGCTTTTTTTCACTTTTGTCTTGTTTCGGTCACGCCATAAAACTAAAAAGCGAACAAGGGAAGTGAACTGAACTTATAGGTATAGGAGAACTCATCGAGATATAACAGCATAAAGATTATCAGTCACTTCTGCAAAACATGTTCTAGTTATTATCAAGCGTGTAATTTATACTAGACCACAGGTTAATTCCAAAGCCAATCATATTAATGCGGCGGTTACACTAGTTCACTCGCTCGCTAAAGACGTAAGAAATAGATTGCTCGTATATTATAATGAGTGACAAGTTTAAACATTTTTTCGATCAGCCCTATTTTTAATTTTAACTTTCTCTCCATTATTTCAGGTAGATGAATCGCTTTAACTGTGCGCCTACGTAGACTGCAAAAAGCTTTCTGTTGACATTTTATTAGCATATATTTTCAATATTATAAAATTCCATGTGTGTTACATTCCAGGTCGACGAAAAGGTACACGCCTTGTGTAGTTGCCGAGGAAAGTAATGCCAAGTGTTTCTTTTCTTTCCCTAGAATTGTGGTGACGCGGTAGACTCGTTACTTCTATGAAACACAGCTCGAGTGAGGAATATATTTTCAGAGCTTCTGAAACAAGAACTGAAGATTGCGTAACTTCTATGGTGCGTGACGTCAAATGAATCACGTTCAGCCATTCTGTAGCAAGTATAAAATGCCACTAATCTCACAAAGAAAAAACCTGATATCGCTTTGCTAGGACACAAATAGCCTGCGAGAAATGGTTATTCCTGATCTATGTCCATTCTGCGCGCCGATGTAATATTTTGAAAATGTCTAAATAAACACATGGCTGTTAACGTATTAATTTTTTTCTTATAATGAATTCCAGGTACAGTGGAATACCTGCACGCACTTCGTTGCCAAAGTACAAGTTTCCGAATGATATTTCCATTGTATGATGGAATTAATTACTATATTGGCACAATTTAGCTACTTCTGACGTTTTTGATTTTAGAAATTCTTTAATGAGAACCTGATTACGTTTCATTAAAGAGTGGTTTTGTTGCTAACGTGGACATTGAACCAACATTTACAAAGTGAAAGTAACAGAATTCCCTTATAGATGCGTGCAGTAACTTACTCCTACGCAAGGGGAATGTTTAATCAGTACTGGCCAGCAGAAAAAAAAAAAGGATCTCAACTTTACAAAACTTGCATAATTTTCTTAAAGATTTCAGGTTTCATTAATTGCAAGGCATTTTCCGAGTTGCCTCTAACTGAAAAATACTAAGTTGTGGTGATTTAGTTTGCAACTGGTCGTCTCTTCGACATCTGTCTTATAGAATCTCTGAAGAAGCGATGGAAGATAATTTTTTCCCTGCCTTCCCCTGCATCTTACTTTGCTCTCCTTCGTTTTCTGTCATTCACTTTAACTTCTTTTATTTCACTTTTTCACTCCAACTGTCTTCAATTGTCCTACCCCTTCCCCTTCTTTTAAGACAGAATTTCTCATTTACTTTTACAGCTGTTCCGGTTCTTTATGCATCTGGGAGTCGTACCCTGGCATCCTGCTTACGAGATCGACTGCCTACATTTTTCTTTCCATCAGAAATTTACAATTTGGTTAAGCTAAAACTGGGTATCTTGCATGAGCGAAATAGTGCTGGTTGAAGGTAAGTGAGCCTTGGGTTTGTCAGTCCTGATATGCCATCTGTGTGTCAGTAAGTATGCGTTTTTATTCACACTCAAATACTAATAGCGCCATAAGATTTCTTGTCATATGGTTTTAATGGAATAGCCACTCTTACTCCATTTCCAAGTGAGACTTTCTCCATAAAAGTTTTTTCACCTAGATGTAAGTACACGAAGTTGTGGATATCCGATTAGCAAAACAAATATTCCTTCTCGTATCTTTCCCACAGTACCTTTCTCTAAATAAACAATATGTTTTTGAATAACATGTCGAAATTTAAACTACGTAATTTATGGACCAATATAAATAAAACTTCCTGGTAACAAAATTTTTGGTAAAGTCTTCTAGTATTTTTTAATTGATGTTGAAGTTAAGGCAAAACAACGCAGGGAGTCCGCAGCTGCATGTGCCTGCGTGCAATACAAGTTGCATATCACGAAGGCGAACGGAACTGGCGTGCCATGCTGAGAGCGCCTGAACATAGGCCACCATAATCGCAAGGTATGTGGGGGTCGCTAGTGGTTGCTTGTTGATATACTTGTGTCAAACTACACTAACAATGGGAGATAGCAATTCAGTAGTAAAGGCTGCTGGAGGTGTTTGAATTTTTTTCCCCTCATGGCGCCCGATTCCGTTCGCCTGCGTCGTATGCAACATGTTGCGCTAGCAGGTACGTATAACGTTGGACTCCGTGCGTTGTTTTGCCTAACTTAATTCAAATTTTAAAATACTAGATGACCTTGTAATTTATACAGATACTACCATGTTATTTATACCCTTATGTTTGGCATACGTAGTCATTAGTCATTGGCTATATAATTTTTCTTAAATCCGAATAATTATTATTTTAAAACATTTTACTATAGAACTACCTACATTTACAGTCACTAATTCAATATGTGTTTACATCCAACCTCACATATGTCACATGTTTATTTTTGATTATTGTTATTATCATAGGGATCTCAAATTTGTATTTAATTTAATTGCTGTGCATTTTTCTAACCAGTAACTGCNGATTATTGTTATTATCATAGGGATCTCAAATTTGTATTTAATTTAATTGCTGTGCATTTTTCTAACCAGTAACTGCTGTAAATTTAATGAAATCACTATTGCCATAGCTTTGCATATGTTTTAAAAAATGCAATCTCTTTATCAAGGTTCTTAGTACAAAATTTGAATTCTCTGCTATGTATATTATTGCAATGTTTTTGGTTCTTCGTTGAATAAGGGCAAATGTGTTTAAGGCCGTCTCAGATTTGCAGCATTCTGTCAAGTAGTATGTAATTTATAGAACAAAAAAGAATGCAGTTGAGTTTTAACCATAATGGGTGTGAAAGAAGAGACCCCAATGTGCTGGAAATGTAACCCTAAATTAATGTGAACAGGGGAAGAAGACTTACGCCCAACTTGTATATCCATCTAAGGCCTGTCAGAAGTAGGCCGCTTGCAGGATAATTGGTTCTATTCTTTGTATAATTTGAGCCCCGAAATATTTTTTTTTGCGTGTACCAATAATTGACGTCCTATGTTGAAACTGTGAAACAATAATAATGAAATTTTTTTTTTCTAGGTAAAACCCAGACGCCTTAAATCTTTAAATGCCCTGAGCTAAGCCGAAGTAACTTTGTTTTACTGCTTATAAAGATTTTGAGATTTTGTACATGTATAATTAATTTACGTATTTGTTTTGGAGAAGATTCCCTTGCGAATATTTTAAAATCGCCTTCTTCAAATTGCGATCAATTTGTCTTTCATTTGCAATTGTACTCCAGGTGGAAACCCCCATCAAACATAAATTTCCGTTTTCAAGGGCAGCACCATTCCATAAGGATACATCCAATAGTAATAAATAATATTTGCATTTCCTACATGTTCAGAGCAAATGTGTCTCATTTTAATGATTAAAGTGTTCTTGTATGTTTATAATGTTTTCTTGTTTTTCCTGTTTGTGCTGATAGTGTGATAGTTTTCTGAAAGGAATATTGATTGTTATATTTTGCATCTCTGTAATAGATAATAGTTTCNGTGCTGATAGTGTGATAGTTTTCTGAAAGGAATATTGATTGTTATATTTTGCATCTCTGTAATAGATAATAGTTTCGTCTACACAATATATGGAATTCAACCATGCTGTCACTCACTTATATCTCTGTTAAGTTATTACATTAAAATATTACAACCTTTAAAAAAATTGCGTTACTAGTTTTTTGTTGTTTATAGATGACCATATAGATTATAGATGTTTATAGATTGTCCATAGATAATGTGGTTTGAATTACGAAATTTTATTAAAAAACAAACCTCTATATTACTGTCTCGGTAAACGATTAGCGTAAACAACTTTTTTCCCAAGTGGCCATTACTGAAGGGCCCCGCCTGCCTCCAGCTATTATCCGTGTTACTNTAAAAAACAAACCTCTATATTACTGTCTCGGTAAACGATTAGCGTAAACAACTTTTTTCCCAAGTGGCCATTACTGAAGGGCCCCGCCTGCCTCCAGCTATTATCCGTGTTACTAGTCCTCGAAACGCGAGAACTGTATCCAGCTGAGAGCGAGTGACAGGTGAACATAGTTCGCCTCTACGCGCAAGGCGCTCAACCGGTGTGCAGTCTTTCCGTCGGCGACTCGCCTGAACGCGAACTTAAGCGGTGAGACTATATTTTTATGGCACACCAATGAAGATAAAAGTATTATGCGTGTCTAAATATAACTCTTAAAGTTTTNGTGCTGATAGTGTGATAGTTTTCTGAAAGGAATATTGATTGTTATATTTTGCATCTCTGTAATAGATAATAGTTTCTTCTACACAATATATGGAATTCAAGGTTATCACGAACCTCATTACAACAATGCTGTCACTCACTTATATCTCTGTTAAGTTATTACATTAAAATATTACAACCTTTAAAAAAATTGCGTTACTAGTTTTTTGTTGTTTATAGATGACCATATAGATTATAGATGTTTATAGATTGTCCATAGATAATGTGGTTTGAATTACGAAATTTTATTCAAAAACAAACCTCTATATTACTGTCTCGGTAAACGATTAGCGTAAACAACTTTTTTCCCAAGTGGCCATTACTGAAGGGCCCCGCCTGCCTCCCGCTATTATCCGTGTTACTAGTCCTCGAAACGCGAGAACTGTAAGGTCGACTCTCGCTCACTGTCCACTTGTATCATCGCCTCTACGCGCAAGGCGCTCAACCGGTGTGCAGTCTTTCTGTCGGCGACTCGCCTGAACGCGAACTTAAGCAGTGAGACTATATTTTTATGGCACACCAATGAAGATAAAAGTATTATGCGTGTCTAAATATAACTCTTAAAGTTTTTTTTTAATTTACCTGTTTGAACTGATTATGAAAACACCCTTTCCGCCTTTTTTCATGCCCCGAAAAATAACTCTTTGATGTTGAAATAGGAACTTGAAAAACGACTTTGGACGCGAAAATATTTTTAGAGGCTTTTTCCCGTTCAGACATTACTAAAAAATATTCAACAGTTTTTTAATGACGTATTTTTTAAGAAATCTCTGCAACGGAATTCGTGCGCCAGCCAGGCAAGGCCCTTAAAAATCTTACTGTGAAAAAAAATTTCTCACTATCGACGTAATGTCTTCAGACGCAGAAATTCTAGAGCACGTCATACAACATACAGAACACAAGTTCTGCACGTTTGTGACACATTCTCACTCTGGTACTGTCGTAGAGGCCGTATTACACACTAAAAGAAAGGCCAACATAATATTCGTTTGTATAGGCCCAGAAATATATTTAGTTACCACAACTAAATATTTTGTTGATTAAACAAAACTTGAAAAGCAACAAAATTGGTTTTGTTCATGTAACAAAATGCACTCTTGAAAAAAATACAGTACTTCTGCTTTGGGCCAAAATAAATCATACTGTCAATAAAATACTTAGTTGAATCGACTGCATATATTTGTTTGGTCACTCATTTGATTGCTTTCTTTGGAAAATGCAGCTAGAGTTTGTTTGCATTTTTTTATGAAAATTAGGATAGTAACAGTATTTGTAAGTGAATTTATTAACAACAAAATAATTTGTTTTCATCAAAAGCATTACTACATTCAACAAAACCATTTTTCTCAGTGCGCATGAGGCCGCGGTGGCTGAGCGGTTAACCTGCTCGCCTCCCGTCAAGGCGAACCGGTTCAATCCCTGGCCGGGGCACAGATTTTTCGCATGCGGGAATCATGCCGGACGATGCCGTTGGTCAGAGGGTTCTCTCGGGGGTCTCCCGTTTCCCCCGCACTTGCATTCCGGCGCCGCTCCATACTCGCCTCAATCACCCTCATCGGCTCTCAAGACCTCGCTGTTAAGAGCCGCCCAAATCTCTTCACTCACTCATATTTACTCTTTAGAGCACGCATATGCTTATGTATACTAAAAGATGAGATAGATGAGAATACCACAGGCAGGGTGTTTCGCACGTGAAAGGCGACTGGTAGCTCATGCACAGTGACGCGGCTAAGTGCACTGTGTTTGAAGTGGCTGCACGGTAACAAGGTGACACTAACGAGGTGGCATTCTCACTCACTCGCTGCTCTGCTGTGGTCGCACCGCGGAACCGGCAAACACTCCAGCTAACAACCTGGCCAAGGACAACCCCTCGAGGCCGCGTTACACGTGGCGGGATGCAGCGCTGTGGGTTGCCAACTCGAAGGCACCTAGCGGAGTGCTGCTTTCTGACGATCGGCGAAGCATGGATAGATTTTTATTGCCCTCCCACGCCGCGTCTTTCTACAGACGATCCAGGAATCAAACCTTTGGAAAATAAACCCATGTGAGACGTCTTTGGTTGTTTCCTTAATTTATAATTAATATAAATAAAACAAGAGAGAAATTAGGTGTGTTGGTAATTCCTAGTAATAAATAGTTCTCATGCGAAATATAATGAAACTGAGTGCGCATGAATGCGGTGCGCTGACCCTTTAGTGTAATTTTCTAGACTTGGCTCAGCTGTGTTTGTATGGGGCAGATGAATAGCTTGCTTCAGAAAAGTTGGAAGTAGCAGTGAATTGACTATACCCTATAGTTTTGTATGTTCGCCGTAATGCACCGCACTGCAACACGAGTTATCTATATAAATGTAGTGTCGGTTTGTTCGGACGCGTATAACTCCCAAAAAAATCAACCAATTTTCATTCTGTTTTTTTTATAAACCTTCCTTTCGTTCCCGCGAGTGTTTGTACACCTTTTATTTTTATCTATATTACCTGCAAAGGTACTAAAATATTCAAAAAGCTCATGCTTTTGCGTCAGAAAGCGCTTTTGTTGACAGCTGTCAGTTTGAAAATTTCAGTTTGTTGTTCTCAATGTTTTTTTTTACATATATACATATACTTATATATATACATAAACTTATTTCAATTAATTTCACAGAGATGAATAGAACCAAAATATTTTATGCCACAGCAACATGTGGCCGGGTAAGCCAGTAAATACTAAAACTTGAAACAATGTTCAGACAGCCTGTTGGTCAAATTGCGATGGTTCAGTCTAGGACAGGCTCGCTCGGTACAACAATCGTGAAGTTGGCAGTGCTGAGAGCATGCTACACGGAGGCGCAGCAACGAGCAAGCAGACGTCCGTCCTGAAAATATCAAACACGTTTTGTTCTATTACACGATCATCTTGTAGCTCTGTAAAACAACGCCAAAAACCAGCGCTGCAACCTATTACGTGCACGGACTGAGTGAAGAGATTTGGGTGGCTGCTAACAGCGAGGTGTTTAGAGCCGATGAGGGTGATTGAGGTGAGCATGTAGCTGCGCCGGAATTAAAGGGTGGGGGATACGGGAGATCCCCGAGAAAACCCTCCGACCAGCGGCATCGTCCGGCACGATTCCCGCATGCAAAAATCCGGGAGTGACCCGGCAGGGGATTGAACCCTGTCCGCCTTGGTGGGAGGCGAGCAGGCTAACCACTCAGCCATCGCTGGCCCAAAGAGTAAATATGTTTGTCATTGTATATATAATATATATACTGTATCATTCAACCCCTTAATTCCCACATTTGGTTTTACGTGTTGCAATTAAGAAATATTTTGATGCCTGCTGTACTTAAGCTGGCAAAGATTTTGTTTCGTTATCACAACCAATAAGCTGTAGGCTTTGTTTTCGGCGATCAGTGATAAACCAGTTATAACGTGGAGAATTAGCGCGGTTTAAGAATCAGTTGCCCAAGAAGGAGATCATTGGCCACTGAGCCTCGCAGAGTACAGTACCGGTAAAATGTAACTTTCATGTGCAACATGCAAACAGTTGTCCACCACTGGGTATGAAAGAGTTAAATTATACCCACAGGATGCTCCATCTAACGGCGGGACGTCAAATATGTTCGAAACGAAAAGAAAAAAATATGGAATATCTGCAAGGTAATTTACCCACGGCAGTGGCCCACAAATTGATAGGATATACATAATCCAGAAACTATTACTTTCAACACAGGGTTAATTTTTCAATATGGAACATGCATGTATCGTCCAACGAAATGAAAATTAGGGGTGAAATAATAACTGATGAAAGAATTATTTTCATTTCTATAAAACAAATACGAGTAGCCGGAAGTCCGAAAAAAAAGTTAATTTTGCGCAAATTACTTCAAACATAGTAAACGCACTGAAAATAATCATAGAAAATTAAACATCTTATCTATATAATGAAACTTTCACTTTAGCAAATTATCAAAGTGATTACCGTTTGCATCAACGGGCGTTTGGAGACGGTGAAAAAAGATTGTTACGTAGATCGCCGTGTTTCCGCAGATATCGCATCAGACGCCTCAGTGATACGTTTTTGCATGTTCTGTATTTTGTTCTGGAGTTCCTAATAAACACTCTTTTTCACTGCACTCTTGAGAAAAACAACTTGCTAGTCTCGTTCTCTTAAATATATGCTACAGGTATATTCAAATGTGAGGGTAAGTCAAAAAGTAAGTTCCCCTATTTTTCGTAGGCGAACGGATTAAGATGCTGTAGGTCAATATACAAAATACATTTTTATTTCGGAATCATGACTTTATTTTTAGGCATGAACACAAAACTTATTTAAGCATTTTGCCATTGCGTAAAATGAGGTTTTCCATTTCCTAACGATAGAATGTGACATCCTGCTCGTTAAGCCATTTCACCACTTCGCCTTTCACTTCTTCGTCTCTGGGAAATCGTTTGCGCCGTAGATAGTCTTTTTGCACGATTAGCGGAGATGTTGCACGTCAATGCCAGGCCTCATTTATATTAAATTTACAATTAGTGAGAANGTCTGCACCCGTAGATAATCTTTTTGCACGATTAGCGGAGATGTTGCACGTCAATGCCAGGCCTCATTTATATTAAATTTACAATTAGTGAGAATATTAAAGCCAATTTTGTTGTTACATACAGATTAAATTGTGATTAATCTCAGGTCTTCTTCCAATTGACAATTTCGTAATTTAGTAATTAGTAATTTAGTATGGTTCAACTTGAACTCTTGAAGATATTCACTTGTTTGTCGCGATGGTGCTATCTGTTGAGTAAAGTTGTTGTCTGCAACTTTGCATTGCATAACATACACTATTTAGCATGGCATTTCCACGAGAATATGATAAAACGCATGTATGCAATATATTTTTAGTTAAATTGTGTATACATTCAAATGCATGCGTATCTCATTCCATAACGTGCCATTGGTATTCAATTCATGCAAACAGTTATCTAGGTTTACACAGTCGAATCACATTATTATGACCACCTGCTAGTATCCAGAGTAACCGCCTTTCGCAGCACGGACAGCAGCTAGACGAGCTGGCAGTGACTCAGTCAGGTGATGAAACGTCTCCACGGGTATCTGGAGCCATGCTGTCTGCAGTACGTCCCACAACTGTTGACGGGTGCGTGACGGAGGATACAGATGGCGAACACGATAGTCGAGGTGGTCCCACAGATGTTCAACTGGATTGAGATAGGGGCTATTTGGAGGCCAGGGAAGAACTTGGAGGTCTCGATCGTGCTCTTGAAGCCACGTACGGGCACTTCTAGCCGTGTGGCAAGGCGCATTATCGTGCTGGGAGATCCCATCCTTCCGAGGAAAGACAATCATCATGTACGGGTGGAAGTGATCGCCGAGGATGGATTCATAACCAAATCTATCAAGAGTGCCTTCCACGCTGATGATGGGATCTAGAGAATACCACGAGAATATTCCCCTGACGATAACACTGCCCCCACCGCCTTGTGTTCGTCCAGCAATGGATGCAGGGTGTCGGTTCTCCGACGTTATTCGCCGAACACGCTGACGTCCTTCCGTTCTATGCAGCTGAAAACGTGATTCGTCGGAGAAGGCTACCCGTCGCCAATCAGCATAGGTCCAGCCGCCATACTTTTGAGCATATTCCAGTAGTTTTCGTTGATGCGCCTGTGTTAGCATGGGTGCAGTCACCCTCCGTCTACTCCGGAGCCCCATTCGCAGAAGGGTTCGCTGAACTGCTGCGGTAGACACGTGTGTGGACGTCCCCTGGTTCATTTGGACGGTGAGCTGTTCCACTGCAGTCTGTCGGTTGGCCTTCACGCACCGTCGTAGTCGACGTTCACCTCGGACATCAATGGCGCGGTGAGCTCCGCAGTTTCCACGACGGTTATTCCCAATGCTGCCATTCGTCCACTCACGACACACCTTTGCCACAGAGGCACTTGAACAGTTCACAAACGTCACTCGTCATGGGCTACGCGCTGCAGATGGCACTTCTAGCAGGTGGTCATTATGCGATTCAACCGTGTATATTCATCCAATTTTGTGAATTCATAAAAACGTATACACGTATGCGTGTAAAAAATATAGGCCTATGCGTATACGTGTAATATAAAGCTAGCTCAAAAAGTATTCTTAGCCGCACTAGGTTAAAACAAACATGGGGACGATGGACGATATAAGATTTGGTGAATAATTATTTAGCAAGTTCCTTTAACATACTAAAAAGTAAATACTGAACTACCAAATACGTCATGTACTAAATCGAACCACGTGAACATTTAGTAAACCAAGTGCCAATCGGAACACAGCATGAGAAGATTGAAATATTGGGCAATTGTTTGTTTAGTTGAGAGGGGGGGGGGGG
>NQII01000528.1:516181-562011 GCA_002778355.1 Clitarchus hookeri | reverse complement strand
GGGGGGGGGGGGGGGTCCAAGGAGTTGGAATCGTGCAATGTTGGTGACACCACTCCTCCAAGGCTCTCGCCTACCTGGAGTATTTTTCCGCGCTTGATGTCGAGACACGTCGGACCGATAAGGGCGACATTGCTAGGCTCATCAAGTGCGCCATCGCCGCTAAGCGCAAGGCTCTGAACTATCGTGCAGTGTTCTAGTTCCACTGCTTCTACTGACGGGACTTTCAGCGGTGACCCTGTTTACTCGTACAGATTTCTGTAGATTTACGGAAACCTTTACGGAGATGTAGAGTTAATTTACGGAAAGGCACTCCGTAATGACGAATAACTGACATGAGCTCCGTAAATATAAAATACGGAAGCTCTTCGTATTCTTATGGCTTCGACTTTGAGACACGAACAATGCCGATGATACCTGATGTGTATTAAATCCCATATTCAGAATACTACTTCGTGTAAAATAGTAGCAGGTGAGTTGCAAACCACTCATGGAGTGCCAATTCTTTGATTATTTTTCAAATTCCGCTACAGGACAAAAACTTCTTTATACACAGTGAAATACGCACACAACGAAAAAATATATATTTATTCGTAACCTCGTTTCATAAACCACAAATAAAACAAAATAGCCAGCGCTCTAACATGACTTGAAACTAAGAGAGGCGCGTTCGTCACTTTCGTGTAAAATCCGTATTTACGAAATACAGTACTTCGTGTAAAAGTGTGGTAGGTGAGTGCCCATATAGCACACAGAAATTCATAGAATATCTAATGGATGTCCCCACGGACGTTCTGGATATCCAGGGACATCCAGGAATAGCAAAGTTACATCCAAAAGACTGCCAAAAGATATCCAAATGTCTTCCCAATATCCACAAAAGTATATTGATATTGTGTATATTCTATATACGTATTTAGATTTAGACACCATAAGTAATAGTCATTGGAGGTTTTGTAACATCTAATGGATATCCAGGAAGTGGCACGAACTGATATCTGCTACTAGACATCCAACGGATATCCTGAAGAGATTCACCTCAGGACTTAGATCAAGTTAAGATATTGTGGATGTAATTGGGATATCCTGTGGATATCCTGTGCTGTGTGTGGGGTTCCGGTTACCGAGTGTTAATTTGTAGATTCGTATTACAATCCCGCTACAGGACAAAATATTTGAACTTTGTTTAATTTCTCTGTTACACACAGTGAAATACATTATAGAAAAAACTCTTTTTCTTATCCCTGTTTGTAAAGCTGAAATAAAATTAACTCGCAATCACTCTAACATGACTGAGAAGTGTGCATACATATCTCTGCATGTATTCCTCATTTACAATACTACTTTATGTAAAAGCACGGTAGGTGAGTGGAAAAGGTGTTGGACAATAAATTATTTTTCCGAGTTAAAATCCCGCTACCGGACAAAAATTTTTTAAACTTTTTGTAGTAATTTTTATACACAGTTAAACACCCACATAACAAAAGTAAAGCATTTTTTGTTACCCCCTTTTATAAAGAGCAGATTTAAAAAAAAAACAAACTTGCAAGTTTATGGACACGTTTCGTGAATTCACGGAGATTTATGTGAAATTTACGGAGGGGACGTTATTGAAAATAACGAAGAGTCCGTAATTTTATTATGATGTCTGAATAATTTGTAACCGGTACTTTCCGTATTTACGGACACTTTTTGCAACAGTGTAGGAAGGTTCAGCGCACGGGCCTTGAGTAGTTTCGTATGTATCTTATGCGTATGTTTTGAGATACAGTGCTCTGAAAAAGCCGTTATTAGCCACTTTGGAGTGCTCTTAAATGGCGTTTCCAACGTACGTGACATTTCCAAAGTACTCGACAGAAGTGTGTGTTGTTTTAGTATAACAGCACACCGGACGCACGTCTAACAGTTTCGCGGGGGAACGTATATTTCTAACACTCTGCATCACAGTTATAGCCCCAGGTTGGCGGGAACCTTAATGGGGAAGTACCCTTGCCATCTTGTATTTACGTATTTTCCTCCGTAACTCAATTTTTGGAGTCAATATTTAAAAAACCAAGCAAGTCAAGGCATAGGGAACATTTGAACAGTTATTTCAAAATTCCACTTATTTTTCATACATCTGTAACCGTAATCAAACATTACCTAATTGTTTAATAATTTAAATCCCACATGGTAAAATACAGGTAGGCCTATAATTGAAACCCTACCAATTTCAAAAAATTCATTTAGTAGTTCTCTGTGTCATGTCTAGCTTTGCATTTTTATTTCTGGTCCTAAATTTTCATTACGAAGATTCGTAAGAAAATTCGAAGATGGAGTGGATACTACCCCGTTAACGAAGTAGCGAGTGTCATTCCGTGTTCTTCGGAACTTGTTTTTTCGACAGCAGCAGCAGCGAAAATGGAGAGGCCTTGTTTCCGATCGTGTAAACGAAGCCGCTAATGGACACAGCGCCGTGTCGCATAATAGCCGCGGAGGCGCCATTATCCCTGCTCCGGCCGGCGACGGACGGCCGGTCGCGAGCGACGGCCTCTGTAATTGCGCTTATTTTGCCACCGCCCCCGTTACCCAGGTCAGAAACTTGCACCTCGCTAATGGGGTGCTAAAGCCTGTAATAACTGGCTCTTCCGCTGGACTCCCGAGCGCGCATTCTTACAATAACACACGGCCAATAAAGCTGAGTCATTTGTCAAACCCCCCCTACTCCTAACCCCTGCGTGCGCGCAGAGAAGTAACTGCAAAGTCTGCTCGTTCCCGAGGGTTATCAATTTCAGCTTTGTGGGGGGAAATGACGTAGTAAGATAACTTTTAATAGTGGCTACACTGGTCCCTGAAGTTTAATAGTTCCAGGATAATAACCTTTTTTCGTTCACAGTGGGGCCGCGATGGCTGAGCGGTTAGACTGCTCGCCTCCCACCAAGGCAAACCGCGTTCGATCCCCGGCCGGGTCACTCCGGATTTTCGAAGTGGGAATCGTGCCGGACGATGCCGCTGGCCAGCGGGTTTTCTCGGGGGATCTCCCGTTTCCCCCGCCCCTTGCATTCCGGCGCTGCTCTATTCACACCTCATTTCACCCTAATCGGCTCTCAAGACCAAGAGTTGCCGAAATATCTCAACTCTCTCTACAACTCAACTTTTCGTTCACAGTATCGTGTATTTGAGAAGTTACTCGGGAAGTGGTTAGCGTTGATGAGGACGGTCCCTCAATTGTTGGAGGCATATTTCGTAGCTGAGACTATACTCCGTAGTCTCATAAACTACTTCTGCTAATAACATGAAGCACAGCCATATTTTGTTTGATCCCCATATAGATTGTTTTTAAATATGGGCGCTGCGTGTGGTGAATTGTTCCAAGGTAGGCTGTTTTTTTCACTAAGCTATACATAATCGTGTGCTGGTTTACACATAGGCCACTTAAACATAGAAGTGCAGTTGAGATCACATTACGTGTCTAATGGGTGACTCGCAGCTTTCTCGTGAGTGACCGCAGTACATTATATTTCTCCCGCCTCCCTTCTGGGTTCTGGTTCCTCCTGCGTGCGCCGAGTGTGTACAGCACTGAGCAAGCACCAGCTTACCTTGCAACACTTCACCACACGCCATTTCTAGTGCGTAATATGCAAAGGAAAAAAATGCTAATTAACATATGGCTGATTCCGTTCACGTTCGCGTAATCGCCCTCCGGAGCTATAGGGCCTTGCTACAGTGGACTGAGTATACATGCCGGATGCAGACGTAAGCTGCTGTAGTGTGCCGGCCAGTTAGGTTGTGTTTGCACCCAGTGTTTGATGTGTTGTATCGCCTGAATCCCATCGACTTCTACCCATGTGTAAGCGTTGATTCTCAAGCCCCTGTTGCCATTGTGGAAATCATACTGCATCGTGTTGTGGACGCATTCCATCTCATTCGCGCTAACAGCGGCGTATTTGTAAGGGTGCGATCATCCATTGGAGGACGTCTGCAGGGCTGTATTGACGTCCATGGTGCACATTTTGAACATTTCTTGTGGCTCGTCACACACTCTGGGCAGTGTACCTGGCGTGTATATTCAGTCCGCCGTAGCAAGGTCCCCTTAGTTTGAATGACGATTACGCGAAAGGTAAGGTGAACCGGCCATATGTTTATTAACAATTTTCCTTCACATATCGCACCTCAAACACAAGATTATCGTAACTGAAAAAAAAAATGGGTGTGTTTGAGATTTTAGGGTTTTAAGTAGGGATAATACATATTGCTAGCTAGTGGAAGACTTAAAAAAAAATTATATTTACTTTTACTGGATTTACAGCTGGCAATATGGTGTTGCATTTTGGAAAATCATGTAACTTATACACGTAAGACTATCAGATATAATTTGTGACTGAAAATGTTAAACCTAAACCACAGAGCAGGCAAGTACACAGAGATGAAATGCCGTGGTGGCTCCTTTGATGTGGGTTTATTCATTCTCTGATTGGCTGCGCGAGGATCTGGACAAAGGATTGTGCCTGATAGGCTACTGCGTACTGTGAAACGTTCCCTATTGGCTGGACTGCCGGCACTTACAAATAAATTGGGAAAAGACAATTCATTTATATGAAAACAGAATTATAAAATTATACCATGTTGCCCTAGGTTTTTAACTGATTACAGCAACCCAAAAGGAAGGAAATATTTTTTACCCGATAGCCAAGAAGTAGGGTATTGTTTTTGGAGTGTATCTGTGCAACTATGGCGCAGTTACCACATTTCCGCTTTCGATGTATGGAAATCAAAACGTGAGTTTCATCAAGTTGTAGCTTTAGAAATAAGTGTACCTAGGCACTACTTTTTGCGCTTGGCTGAGGGATCTTAATCGACCACCAAAGTTAGGCAACGTTCCCAGCGGCACACATTTGGATGGGTGACCATTTAGTGGCATAACATCTGAGCGCTGTGCTTCGGAGGGCACGTTAAGTATTCGGTCCCAGTAGTTATCGGTTGATATCAGTCGTTAAGCCATTTCAGAGGTCCTTGGGCGGCCTGATAAACTCTGACACCAGAGGAAAAAAATATTTCGGTCACGTTTCCAGTCGTTTCAGAATTACGTTTTGTTGTTATTCCACAGAAACCGTATAATTTTTCGGGATAAAAAGTATCCTATGTCCTATTCCGAGCTAAAGTACCTACATACCAAATTTCATCAAAATCCGTTTAGCCGTTATGGAGCTGAGTGTTAACAAACACACACAAACACACACGCACAGACTTCCGCATTTTTAATATTAGTAGGACTTCCGTTAACGTAAATCTACCTTATTTTTGGTTGAACTTTTCTTTATATTTACATACATTTAATTTATAAATTATAATTATTCATTAAAAATTAATGTGAATAAAACAGAGTGAAAATAGGTGTGTTGGTAATGTCTAGTAAGAGATAGTTCTTACGCGAAATGTTATTAAACTGATTGCGCATGAATGTGGTGAGTTAGCATGAGGCGGAGGAATGTTCTGGAAGTAGAACTTCAGCAGGGCTTTAGAAAAGTTGCAAGTTATCGCGAATGGACTACAATAAGACAAGTGTTGTACTGCGTGTCGTTGTATTATGTTAAGTAGCTTGTACTGGGAGTTTCACGCCGAAAATGGTAGTAAAACAGTTGTATTAGCGGTTTTTTTTTAATTTAAAGAATGCATATTAGGGGGCGAAAATGAAAACAAACTGAAACTTGTATTCGGGCTCGAAAAAACTTTTAAATGCTATTCGTACAAGGTATCGATCGAAAATATTGGAGACATTTAAGTGGAAATTATACGACTTAACTTCTGCGCTCTTAGGTACCCGCTCATAACATGGGGTTATTTTTCAAATATTTTATTCAAAAAGTATGGAGAAACCGCGAATATACTAAAGTACACGTATCACAACAGCAAAATATTTTCTGTTGGGCAAACTGGGCAACTTGACAGTCATCTGAGTGTGTTTATATAACAAAGTTGGTTGAGGTGGGGAAGGGGGGCGGGCACCATTATTTATGGAAACAGCTGTTAACAGGACTGCCATTCGAGCTGTCAAGAAACGTGCTATCGTTCGTGAGACAAACTATAGCTGTGACTAATTAAAAAATTATACATTCAAACATATTTATTTCCTGCTCCTGCAAGTTAACATCGGAGAACTTAGATGTGAACGGCTGCAAAAGTTTCCTCTATCATTTAAGTTAGCGTATTTAATTTTTTTAATTAATTACATTTTTTTATTAATTTTAAACGTGGCGGCTTAGATTTCGTATGCGCAAGTTCAGAAAAAAACCATGCAAGTAAAGAATATTAACTTTTTTTTCCATGTATAAATTTCTGCAGTAAAAAGAAAATTATGTTTTCTGTACGAATTTTATTCAATCATGTTGTTGGTTAGATTGTCATCCATTTACACTGTGTTCATGTGAGAATGCTATCGTGGTAGCTAGAGTAAACAATGGGAGCCTCTGTCAGGAAAAATTATTTCATACACCATCTCCAGTTCCTCCATAACTTATTTTGTAGCACGTGAAAGAATGTAACCTCACCAATTCCCCCTTTTTTTTTGTCACAGTGTTGCCGAAAGGAAACAGAAAATGCAGCACTTGAATAGCACGACAGTCATTACCGGACCACAACTGTCTCCGCCTGTATCGGGAATTCTGGAACATCCCCATTTTACGTTGAAATTTGTCTGAACAATATCAAAGTACGTTATTTTGTGTCTTCTGTAATACCCTATGTCACCACCAACAAACAAGGAAACACATAAATTCCTACACGAAGCCATTTTAATTCAGTCTTTGTCTGTAATTTTTATTACAAAACCTAAGTATAGTATGTAGCCAGTGTGGCCCAAACCCATTACCCATGGGAAATGTAACACAAGCCTCTCGAAATGACTTATTTTAGCACAGAGTATTAACTTTCTAATTTGTGAAGGAATTTTCCGGAAAAAAAAAAATACCGTATCACCGTACGTGCGCATTGAGAGAGCACCGATTGTACAGTTTTCTTTACATACATCGATGGTAGTTTTCCTGTTTGCTCATGGCAGTAAAATGCGTAGTGGAATTTCCATTTTTTTTTTTTGCAGCAGTGACGCTTAGAATTTCTTTATTTGCAGCCTGATATATGGCGAATTTTCTATACATTAACGATAGGTTAAAAACTTCCGTTTCAGTTTAGAAAGTATACTGGATTTATTTTTACATTGCTGTTGTCACCCCGACGGCTATTTGTCATCGTGATTTATGTCGTCGACTGGAAAGGGAAACATGCCGGCACACAGAGTCTATGAAAGAGCGTTCACGGAAAAACGAACTCTGCGCATTTTTACGTAAAGTGGAAAAATGGCGAATCGGGAAGAAAAAAAGACGTCGGCTTTGACGTGAAAAAAAAAATGACGTCACCGTGTCCGCACCAACACGCACGAGAGAAAAGCGGGACCAAGTCAGTGAATTTCGTTGTAATGTAGTGCATCTGTGTAAGACTAGAACTCCTTGAATCAACCTTTGAAAAATGGCACTGCGCCTATCTGTATATACAGGCTGAATCATGTAAAACTTGCACTGCGAATATGTAGGAAATGAAAGGCGCTGTTGATGTGCTAGTTTCACAGAAGTTAGGTTTAGACAAGGGCTCATAATTTCAGCCCAGACACAGATTTTAATACGTATTCAAATATTGTATGTCTTGATCAAAATTACATTTTTTTTCAAATGTAACAATACCTAATTAAATTGAGAAAACAAACTAGAGAAAATTATAATGTAAATGGTGTTTTTTTGCCTAATTCTAGTGTAAGAGTTCACATGCTATCCTAATATGATAGTTTTAAATACCGACAGTTGTCTGCTCCATTTGACTGCTTGGTTACTTGGTAACGATGTCCGCATGTTTGTGTTTCCTTTACACTGATAGCATTGGGATCTCCTTGTCAGTACTTCGTGATACGCCATACTACCTAGACGTAGGGCGTGCTGGAGGATGGTACTTACTAATGCTGAAAAAGCCTACATGCTCATGGTGTATGGCGAATATAGGAAGAATGCTATTCTTTCTTGTAATGTGTACGATGAACGATATCCCAATAAACGTCAACCATCTCGACAATTATTTGCGAACCTCTTTAACCAATAAAGTGAAACTGGAAGTGTGAAATCTCGAAAAACTTAACAGAAATAAACGAGTGACAGGAGAAGAGGGTGAAAGTAATGTTGTAGCTGCTGTTTCTGTAAACTCGCAAGTTAGCTCCCGTGCAATAACAACAAAAGGGAGTGGCGTGAGTCAGGCACGTGTACTACGCATTCTGCATCGTCGTCAGTTCCATCCGCATCATTTCTCTCTCCATAGAGAGCTACGTGGAAACTATTTTGAGAATCGTGTTGACTTTTGTACGTGGGAATTTAAACATGATATACTAGATTTGCCATGTATCTTGGTTAGTGATGAAGCAACATTTGCAAATCATGGCCAAGTCAACCTCATAAACGTGCACTATTGGTCAGTAAACATTCCCCATTGGCTTCGTCAAGTGGAACGTCAGCGTCTATGGAGTACAAATGTGTGGTGTGGAATAGCGAGCCATCATCTCATAGGCCCTTTTCTCATAGAAGGAATACTGGATCCCCAAAAGTATGTCAGTCTTCTTAAAGACGAACTTCCACATATGTTAGAATACCTTCCACTACAGACTAGGTGGATCCTGTGAGATCAGCATGATGGTTGCCCAGCGCATAGTGCAAGATGTACTACAGCTTGTCTTCGCCGATTGATTCAAAATCGTTGGATCGAATGAAGGGGACCTGTATGTTGGCCAGCCCATTCACCAGACCCAACCCCTTTAGATTTTCTTCAGTGGGGAATGCAGAAAGACGGTCTACGAGGACATACCGACTACACCATAAGATATGAAACCGCGTATTGCAGCTGCCTGTTCTGAAATTTCTGCCGAAATGCTACAACATGTACAGGAATCTTTACATTCCAGACTGGAAGCTCGCATTGTAGCTGGTGTTCTTCATTTTGAATACAACCTGTGAAGGACAGTTTCCTTTTTCTTCTTCACAGTTCACACAATTTGTTTATTCACTTTGTATTTCTTAAGAGAGTGATAATACTTGGTACAGTAAAATTGTATTTTCTTGCACCTTCAGAAGAAAACCGCGCTCACTAAAACAGAAAAGTAAACATGCAAGTTACTCAGTTACCTAGTTACTCAGCAGCTGAATGAATCAGATACCTGTAGGTATTTAAAATTGTCATATTGCGATAGCACGTAAACTATTTGCACTCTAATCCTGCGAAAAAATACCATTGCCATTCTAATTTCCCGTAGTTTTATTTTCTTGATGTGAATAGGCATTGTTCCATTAGAAAAAATGTATCTTTGTTCAAGAAATACACATTCTAATATTTATTAAAATATGTGTCTTGGCTGCAATTATGAGCCCTTAGCTAAACTTCAATCCTGTGAAACCAGCACATCAATAGCATCTTCCATTTCAGAAATATTTGCGGTGCAAGTTGCAGATGATTCGCCAGGTATTTTAACTGGCGCACAGAAAGGCAAGCTCTCAGTAAAGATGGTAACGACGGAGAGTTAATGGTTCCATGTCTTAATGTTAAATTAAAAGTGATATGGAAACATTTGTGAATCCTGAAATCATTTATTTTGCTTTCTGTTTTAATGCATATAAGTGTAAGAATGAGAACATTTGCAAAAAAAAAATATATATTTACTTTTCTAATAATGTCGCAGTTTCACTTGACCGACGCATCATTAAAGTCTTCAAGCCAACGACAAATTTAATTTTACTAAGGCGGAAGAAAACATAATGTGCACACAAGTTAACCTTGAGGAGGTTTTTCAAAAAAGTGCTCAGTTTACCCTGAACAGCCTGTATTTAAAATCTTCTCATCTTTGAAGGCGCGCTATCATTCGAAACGCCAAACGTCTTATCTAGACATCGTTAAAATTTATTCACTACTTCTATGAAGTTTTGATATAGTTATATCAAAACTTTTGATCCCGTCCTTTTCTGAAACTAGCGTCAGCATTTTGTAGTTTAAATTAAATTCGTGCCGACGCCTTGCATAGATGAGAAAAACTATTGTTGTCACAATACCGCCGTGTTTTCGTCGAAAACTAAACAAAACTATTAAAATTCATGTGACCAAGTTTGACATGAGAAACCAAGGATTTCGTGTCAGGAAGTAATAAGTTGGGAACACTGCTCACGCTCCTTCGCCAGGTTGTTTTGGCCATGTGGAGAGAACATTACTTGCTTTCACTACCACTTCTTAAGCTTATTTGTCACTGTTGCTAATGCTGCTAAAACTGCGCCTATGTAGATTGCCATGTGCAATGGTATGCGTAATATTTTAATAATCAAAAGTTTTGCAACCCCCTGTAAACTGGAAATAGCGTTCTGAATGTCTCTTATTATCGTTTTCACAAAACTGGGTTTATTTGTAANGAGCCTATGTAGATTGCCATGTGCAATGGTATGCGTAATATTTTAATAATCAAAAGTTTTGCAACCCTCTGTACACTGGAAATAGCGTTCTGAATGTCTCTTATTATCGTTTTCACAAAACTGGGTTTATTTGTAATAGGAATGACGGANAACTGGAAATAGCGTTCTGAATGTCTCTTATTATCGTTTTCACAAAACTGGGTTTATTTGTAATAGGAATGACGGATATTCGAGTGTGCACGGTGCTGTTTTACGGGTTCCGGTTCGACATTCCTGTGAATATCGAACAGGTGAAATTTTAATTAAAAGCTTGCTCGCTTTACCCTGCAGTGTTGTTGCTGAAATAGAAGAGAGAAAAAAGGGACTGTTACAGAGGTGCAGAGCGTTACTGAACAAGTAATGGAATGTGTCTTCGACGCAAGACCAAACATGGCGCGAGCAAAAGTAAAAGAACGTAAAAGACAAGGCAAGACGCTATTCCCCACCTGTGGGTCATAGGATATAAGTTAATGTTAAATGTCACAGACTATAAGGTGCCTTGGGTGTTGAATGGAGTAATTCAATAAGGTAGTCTTTCTTTCATTTCCTAGGCGTGTACAAGTTTCACGCAGTTTGCTTGGGGCGGTGAGGGAGAGACAGTGGGCGGAAAGTGCTACCCCACCTCGGCTTGACCTCGGCACGCGTTAACGGATAACACGTGTCGTCCGAGAGGCCCTACGCTGGTTTAAGCTTGGCGAGGGGGGGGGGATGAGGGTGTAACAGCGCCGCTTCTAACACATACTTCCAATATGCGTTATGCGTCAACCTAGTGACATCCTGGTAAGACTGGATATGTCAGTAGCCAAGCGACTCTCAGTTTACTGCAGAACGCTGTTGGAAGTTACCAGCGAATAACATCTCCTCTTAATTAATTCATTTTCTTTAATCTAAAAGTTTTATTACTGCGTTTAGGGTTAATTTTTTGTATTATTCCCCTCTTCTTATATCACTTGCCCACTTTACCCACTGTATTTGTTTGCTTGTTCAATGTCGTAACGCCCTTTAATATTTTTAGATATTTTAGAATGTAAGAGGATTTCTCATAAACTAAAATCTACTGTACTTCCGAGCTCACAACAAAAAACATTCTTCTGTCCACTTCAGAAAGCAGCCGTGTTCCTCAGCGGTATTGTGCTTTGTAGTTGGAGCCATGGCCACCAAACTGTCATTTTCTCTTCAAATACTTGTCATTTATCACCGCACAGATATATGGTCTGTAAGAAAATGGCGTAAACTCGCGTTGACGGTTGCAAAGCAAAGCTCGGTGTTTTAGAGACATGAAAAGTTCGTTTCAGAGCCGCTTGCTTTCTGTTTGCGCTGCCAGGAAAACNGCAAAGCTCGGTGTTTTAGAGACATGAAAAGTTCGTTTCAGAGCCGCTTGCTTTCTGTTTGCGCTGCCAGGAAAACGCAGTAAAATACAATGGTGCGCCTACAGCAAATCAAAATGATTAAATAGTAAGGAAATAATGCATTTTAAAAATTATTAGTGGCACGAGTGGTGTTCCTTGCCAACATTCAACTTTGTTTCATTGTATCTTTTTGTGAAAGACTGTTTTAATAAACGGTCGGTATTATGGCGTGTAGGATAAGAAAAACAAGAGTTTTATTGTATGACTAGAGACCTGAAAATATAGCATTTGCGATAAAACGAAAAAATAACGCCAAATTTTAGCATTTTATTGCGAATAAATTGATGTTTCCCTTTTAACTTCAAATGAAGCTTTTTTTTTTTTTTACACCAACCTTCACTTTAATATAAACCTATATTCGTGGAATGAGTGTTATACAATGATATGTTTTGTTGCTTTGCTAACTAAATATGGAAAAAAAATGAAATGCACATCGACACACGTTTTGTGGTTGAGGTTAGGAATACTTGTCGCACTGTTTATCAAACGTCCGCCATCTTCGTTGCAGCAACTAGTTATTTTTGCGTGTTAATCATTTCTAGTGTCTAAGTGTCAATAATTCGTGGATGACATTTTGTAGCTTTCTTTGAACGACACACCCGTTCCATCATTTTTTTTTTTTCACGTACACAGTTCAAGAATATAATAATCACCAAACAAAAGTGTTACTGTTAAGGTAGCGGGAATTATTACAAGGCCTTGATGATCATAGAATACACGCGACTAGAGAATGTTTGACAGGAAATCGGAATGTAAATTAGCGCACGAGTTAAAATGGCATTTTCATCACTGCTGTAGACACCTGATAATTTAGCAAACGCTATAAATGCAAATTTTCACATTATAAAAACGAAAAATTACAATTTTGGAGAATTCTAGCTGTAATTCACGAATTGTACAAAATACTGTAGTATTTTCGCTAATTATTGTTTTGTCACATAGTTTCTTCTTACGGCGTATTTTGTGCGTTTTGCACATTCGAATACGAATGCATGGTAGAGTTGGTCAGTATATTTCTTCGATTTATAACCATAAACGAAAACATGTTTTACTTTCGGTAACGAGTGTTTACGGCCATAAATAACATGACCGCAAGTGATGATGCGTCACTTTGAGTTTAACATTCTAGTGCACGGCCCTGCAAAAGTTTATTTTCTCCCTAGGAAACCTCGCCGTTGTAGTGTTCACGTCTACCAAGCACCACGTTATCTATGGAATTCGCGCCAACTAACTCGCTGAGTTTGTTTACATTCGTAGCATCTTCACGTTTTATCCGGCGCGGCGGTCAAAAATGTGTTTTTATGCATTTATTTATGTAGAATATATTTGTAAATTGAATTATCACGTTTTTTAACCTTGTAATCTTCCAGCCAAGTGTATTTTTTTACCGTACATATTATCTGTAAATATGTGCTGTAAAAAATGACACGTTTTGAACAAACGAAAGTTTTGTTAGCGGGCATAACGAAAAAATCTGTTGTTGAATGTTCTGATAGTTAAAAACATAAAGGTAGATTTCTCTATTATTTTTTTTCTGTTCGTACAAGGCACTTTATATATATATATATTAAATAGTGATTTTATAATTATATACAAATTGTGTACATTAGTCTCTTCGTGAAACCGTATTCCCTTGCCAGTGCATTGTGACCATTGTTACAGGTGTCAGGCAGAAGACAAGATTTTAGGTAAGAAAATGTGAAATGGTTTTCAATGTTGTCAGTTGATAAAGGAAACTAGTGGTTATGTCTTAAAAACGTGGCTGTATTTTCTCTGGCAGTTGGTATTTTTGCAAGGAAATAATAATAAAAA
Organism: Clitarchus hookeri; assembly: GCA_002778355.1. Taxonomy (NCBI): domain Eukaryota; kingdom Metazoa; phylum Arthropoda; class Insecta; order Phasmatodea; family Phasmatidae; genus Clitarchus; species Clitarchus hookeri. The sequence goes on along the minus strand of NQII01000528.1, from coordinate 548,294 downwards.
AAAACCTTTCAATAGGAATAACACATCAGGATTTACGAATACAGTGATACTTCTCAAATTATGTATGTGTTTATAGAGAGGACATGAAAAAAATTAAGCAATTCTCGTGCAGAAACCTGCCTTTTTTAGCAAGAAAATAACAGCTATTTTTGACATAAATAACAAATTTTTTTTAAAAAATAACACATATTTATGAAAAAAATAACACCTACTTTTTCAGGTCGCTATGTATGACGAGGATATGCTAGTAAAGAATTATACCAGTTGGCAAGATAGCATTAGAATTTCTATCGTAGCGATCGAAATGGAAATATCTGATGTCTCGTGGCGACGCAATTCAAGCGACAGGTAGTCGGGCCCCTTAATGTCGGTGACCTGCACTTTTCGCAGACCGCCAGGCATAGCAGCAGCGTCGTCAGTAAACTTCATTTTAATTTCGAGATATTCCGTTACGTGTGTATTTTCTCCATGCCGTGGAGATATTCCCTCTAGGTTTCGTCTTTTTTACTGTGCTGGAGAACTTTCCTTGCAGGTCTTCGGCGTTAAGAAATATCCTCAAGGGGATGTCCGTGATCGGCTTGCGGAAACGTCGCGGGCGGAAGAGGCGGGGAAGAGGGGCTAGACTGCCGCAGCCTCTCCCCTGCTCACAGGTGGATGTCGTCTGGACCACCCACTTAGCGAGATTGCAGCCGGCGCCCCGGGCCGTGGACAATAGCGAGTGCGCACCGCCCGCCAGCCGGTCCCGAGCCGAGCTGCGACAGCCATCTCCTCGCCGGAGCAATCCCGCAAACAAGTTACCACACCCACGAGACGTCCCTCCACGTTTGTCGCTGCAGATTGTTCCTCGGACACGGAGGCTGTACGAATGGGGACGGGGAGGTTGAAGTTGTTCGAGCGTCGATGTCCCATTAGAAAATGATCGGAGGAAATAACACTGCGAAGTCGAGAGCTGGGGTCTCCGGGCTACCGTTGGTCCGTGTCCACATAGTACTTAGGCCGTGTCTTAATTTAAGGTAGTTAGGTAGTTAGGCTTAACGTCTCGTCGACAGCGAGATCATTATAGACGGATCAAGTTTCTCAGGGCAGAGGGATTGGGAAAGGAAGAGTGAAGAGTTTTGAAAGGCTCTTAACATCGAGCTATTGAGAGCCGATGAGGGTGAAGTGAGGTGAGTATGAAGCAGCGCCGGAATGAAAGGGCGAGGGGAACGGAAGATGTTCGAGAAATCCCGCCGACCAGCGGCATCGTCAGGCACGATTCCCACTTAACGAAAATCCGGAGTTAACCGGCCAGGGATTGAACCCGGTTTGCCCAGATCGGAGGCGAGCAGTCTAACCACTACACCACCGTGCCCCCGGATAGGGGTAAGGGATGGGAAGGATTTGGCCGTGGGCTTTTGTGACGGACCCATTCCACCATTCGCCTGGAGTGATTTCGGGAAACCGTGGAAAACCTAAATCAGGATGGCCGGTCCGGGAATCGAACCCGGGTCTTCCAGAATGAGAGTCCAGTGAGTTACCACTGCGCCACCCCGCTCGGTGTGTCCCAACTTAAATCATTCTCTTTTCAGAGACCACCCTTTCGCACAACCTGGCGAGAGCACTGCTTCGCGGTCTCTCGCTCTCGCTCTATGAAATTCAGACAGCCACTCTATCGTTTCTCTTGGTCGTGACGCAGACAGCTGATGCCAAACGTGTGCGAAATCATGTGTGACGGGTTGTCACATCTCCCCGTATAAAAGTTATTCAACTGTCAAGAATGTACGCCAAAATTACCATCCCTGGTGATGAAATGGGGCCCTCATTGGAGCAGCGGTGGTCGCATCTGGATGGATAGTGGGTCGGTCAAGAACTGATACGAGCAAACGGTGTGTGGTACAATGATCGCCCCCCCCCCCNACTAACCAATGAGAAGAGATCGAAGCATCAAGTTCTTCGAAAATGCAGAAATTTTGTATAAATATATATTTTCGGGGTTTATGAAGGCAGAGAGAACCTGATACCAGGGACAGGCATTTAGGGGTATTTATCTTCCGTTTTGTTTAGCTATGGGGGAGGGGTGACGTAGGAAAGGAGAAAAGGCAAAGATATGTAACATTGTAGTAACAAATGTAACTTTTTATTCTTGTGTTTTTTTTTTTGTGGGGTTTTTGAGGTATTGTTAAAGGTTTTGTTAAAAAGTTAAAAGTTTTCTGATGACCTTGTCTGTCACATATTATGAAAGTTTTTGTAGAATCACAGAATAATATAAAGGTTTTTAAATAGAGTTTTTCGGGGTTCTCCTTTATACACAAGTACGCCGCCTCCTAGCGGTTGTTTTCTCTGCTATACGTAAAAAAAAAAGTTTAAGTATTTGAAAGAAAAAAAAATACTGAAGGGACTGAAGCACGTATCACCTTTCTCATGCTTCGGAGGCTATACGTTGCATATCTTAAGCTAAAATCTGTTTGAAAGAAATTCACAAACAATTATACCACTATCGGGATAATCGTTAGTGCATAAATTACAATTAAATTTTGTTGGATATATTATCGTCATGTCGCAGTAAAGTGAGACAAATATGATATTTTGCCGGATATCCTTATTTATATCTTTATAAATACGTGTTTGAGTAAGTTGACTAAAACAGTTGAAATTGTTCACTTGCAGGTAAAATGCGACGTGGTTTTGGTCCAGAAAGCTACTTTATCCTTATTCAAGCACGGAAGCAATGTAAACAAATATGGCGCGTGGTCAGAGAGTGAGAGAGAGCGCCAGGGGAGTTCACAACATCGTGATCTCTCTCTGTCTCTCTCTCTCTCTCTCTCTCTGCTCTATCTTTCGCGCTTTCTCCTACGAATTGTGACTACCAGAGAGTGTTCTCCCTGAAGTCGTGATGACGTGTTAGAGAGAGCGAGAGCATGAGAGAACGCTCTTTGGGCCGATTGAGAGAATTCCGAGGTGAAGTAGTCAAGTGCACGGCGAACTCCAGCCACACACGCGAGCAAGATGGCGTCACTGGCCAGCAACATGGTGCGCCGTTCGCCAATCAGCACCTGGTAACTTATTTGCAAGCCGGCAGCTTAGCCGATAGGGAACCTTTCTCAGGACGCAGTAGTGAGTTCAGACACAAGACCCGTCCGCAGAACATCACGCAGCCAATCAGAGAGCGGGGACGCACACATCAAACAAACCGCCACGCCATTCAGTCTTTGTGTACTTAGTATATAGTCTGTTCACCGTAAAGTAAGCACTTTTGAGGTCCTAGTTACTTTTATTACTTACAACCATTTATTTATGCTTTAACCACCTTTTGAAATAAATATTGCCATGTAAGTAATAAAAACAGTGTTTATATGNGTTTTTTTTTTGTGGGGTTTTTGAGGTATTGTTAAAGGTTTTGTTAAAAAGTTACAAGTTTTCTGATGACCTTGTCTGTCACATATTATGAAAGTTTTTGTAGAATCACAGAATAATATAAAGGTTTTTAAATAGAGTTTTTCGGGGTTCTCCTTTATACACAAGTACGCCGCCTCCTGGCGGTTGTTTTCTCTGCTATACGTAAAAACAAAAGTTTAAGTATTTGAAAGAAAAAAAATACTGAAGGGACTGAAGCACGTATCACCTTTCCCATGCTTCGGAGGCTATACGTTGCATATCTTAAGCTAAAATCTGTTTGAAAGAAATTCACAAACAATTATACCACTATCGGGATAATCGTTAGTGCATAAATTACAATTAAATTTTGTTGGATATATTATCGTCATGTCGCAGTAAAGTGAGACAAATATGATATTTTGCCTGATATCCTTATTTATATCTTTATAAATACGTTCTTTGTNTTATATCTTTATAAATACGTGTTTGAGTAAGTTGACTAAAACAGTTGAAATTGTTCACTTGCAGGTAAAATGCGACGTGGTTTTGGTCCAGAAAGCTACTTTATCCTTATTCAAGCACGGAAGCAATGTAAACAAATATGGCGCGTGGTCAGAGAGTGCGAGAGAGCGCCAGGGGAGTTCACAACATCGTGCTCTCTCTCTGTCTCTCTCTCTCTCTCTCTCTCTCTCTCTCTGNTTGTTCACTTGCAGGTAAAATGCGACGTGGTTTTGGTCCAGAAAGCTACTTTATCCTTATTCAAGCACGGAAGCAATGTAAACAAATATGGCGCGTGGTCAGAGAGTGAGAGAGAGCGCCAGGGGAGTTCACAACATCGTGATCTCTCTCTGTCTCTCTCTCTCTCTCTCTCTCTGCTCTATCTTTCGCGCTTTCTCCTACGAATTGTGACTACCAGAGAGTGTTCTCCCTGAAGTCGTGATGACGTGTTAGAGAGAGCGAGAGCATGAGAGAACGCTCTTTGGGCCGATTGAGAGAATTCCGAGGTGAAGTAGTCAAGTGCACGGCGAACTCCAGCCACACACGCGAGCAAGATGGCGTCACTGGCCAGCAACATGGTGCGCCGTTCGCCAATCAGCACCTGGTAACTTATTTGCAAGCCGGCAGCTTAGCCAATAGGGAACCTTTCTCAGGACGCAGTAGCGAGTCCAGACACAAGACCCGTCCGCAGAACATCACGCAGCCAATCAGAGAGCGGGGACGCACACATCAAACAAACCGCCACGCCATTCAGTCTTTGTGTACTTAGTAAATAGTCTGTTCACCGTAAAGTAAGCACTTTTGAGGTCCTAGTTACTTTTTTTACTTTCAACCATTTATTTATGCTTTAACCACCTTTTGAAATAAATATTGCCATGTAAGTAATAAAAACAGTGTGTATATGNTCAACCATTTATTTATGCTTTAACCACCTTTTGAAATAAATATTGCCATGTAAGTAATAAAAACAGTGTGTATATGCACCGCAACCGGAAGTTAACGTCAAAGTTTAAAATAAAATGTATTTATTGTCCGTTATTCCAAATGAGAGGTTTTTCAAAAGTCCTCACTTTACCGTGAATATATAGCCAAAGGAGGTCCTCGAAATCTGCTGAATATGTCCATCAGGCATTTCCACTGACACGAGATACTTAGCTGTAAATAATTACAGCGCTGTTGATTCCATTCTGTGTTCAGTTATTTACGACTTTCTTTTGTATTTTAAAATATAATAAATAACAGTACGTTTTAATTAACCTATCTTTAAAGACTCTGCAATGAAATGACAGAAGTGCACAAGGTTTTTATGGTGATAAGGCACTTCTAAGAGCTGTTCAATTATAATTACATTTCGGTACTTGAATTGGTGTCAAGGCAGGTGGTCCGTGTTAGATTGACATTCTACATCAAGTGGTCCGTTGTAAAGTTCGATACCCACTGGTATAGAGGTAGACTGAATTTCGGTACCTTAACTAGAAACCCTGTCATTTCGCTTTGTGATTCAGTACCAAGTTAGACGCCACACAGGTGTATGCTAATTTCACGCTGGTCACCGGCTCTCCGCACGTCCGACACGCCCTGCAGGACTCGCAACCAATGNACAGGTGTATGCTAATTTCACGCTGGTCACCGGCTCTCCGCACGTCCGACACGCCCTGCAGGACTCGCAACCAATGGCATGCGTTCCTCACATAGCGACAACCAATGGGCAAGTGACCTCTACTCTAGTCTGTAGTGGACTGTGGAGTTTAGCTTGGTGCCGTCCTACCACGTGAAACTCTTGGCTCTTTAAACCTTNACTCTAGTCTGTAGTGGACTGTGGAGTTTAGCTTGGTGCCGTCCTACCACGTGAAACTCTTGGCTCTTTAAACCTTAAACCCCCCATACCCGATTTATTCTACGGTTTCAGGCGTTGCAAACAAGAAATTATTTGTTGAGTGCTGCACTTAAGTCAACAGAAAACTTGTTTCGTTGTCATAGCCGATGAGTTGTACGCTCCGTGATCGGCCACATCAATATGAATCGGTCATAACTAGGGCCAGTGACTTTCCGAGTAAAAATCGGAGCACACAGTAGACTTCAATACTATATACACACCTTAGCTGTTGTTATACCTCCATTGGCTGCTGGTGCCGTGTCCGTCTTTGACCGAGCCACTCAGGACTAAGTAACTCCGACACTGAACCTTCGTGATTCGTGCGCAAACGGTTAACACGGGCCAGAACATTTTTTAGCCTATCAAAGAAGCTGGACGACCCTACAGTGCTTTGGACTGTATCTTGTCTCGAAATCTTTTCGCGAAATATCACTGCCCTTGGTCATAACACAGGCCAGAGATACGGGTTTCACTGGCACGGAAACGCAGTCCGTAATGACAAAATACGTACGTTATCCGTATTTGCTACAGCTTCGGGTGNGGGTTTCACTGGCACGGAAACGCAGTCCGTAATGACAAAATACGTACGTTATCCGTATTTGCTACAGCTTCGGGTGTCGGGGACGAACAATGCCGAGTGCACACGAAGCTTTCTTCGCCACGGTAACCAGAAAATGATAGTTTCTGCGGCAGTTAGCTTATCTACGCTAGGTATACTTAATCTTTCAAACGTCAAAAAGTAGCCTCAGGCGTGTGTCACATTTAGCAACACTTGAAATACACTAACTTTACTACTAATTGAAGCAGGTGCTTATGTGACTAGGGCTGAAATAGCAAAGTCATACCACATACATAAAGTAAGNCTTTACTACTAATTGAAGCAGGTGCTTATGTGACTAGGGCTGAAATAGCAAAGTCATACCACATACATAAAGTAAGGGTTGTAGCTGAGTGGTTAGAGTCGTGGCCTTGTAGCATTTTGACTCGGGTTCGAGTATAAAACATTTTAACGTTTNCTTTACTACTTATTGAAGCAGGTGCTTATGTGACTAGGGCTGAAATAGCAAAGTCATACCACATACATAAAGTAAGAGTTGTAGCTGAGTGGTTAGAGTCGTGGCCTTGTAGCATTTTGACTCGGGTTCGAGTATAAAACATTTTAACGTTTNAGTTGTAGCTGAGTGGTTAGAGTCGTGGCCTTGTAGCATTTTGACTCGGGTTCGAGTATAAAACATTTTAACGTTTGTGAATATTTTTTAATACACAGTATAACACTCTCGTGTCGAGTATTAAAGACTTTTTCATTAGGGTATCGCTTTTTATTTTAAACTAGAAGTACAGAAAACTAACTAGGAAATTAACGGCGAGGTTCCGAGAATTCATGGAAATATTTGTAAACTTTACGGAACGTCCATTTTTGAAAGAAAAAAAATTGTTCTTAATTCTACGGAGAGTTCACGGACACCTCTGGATAAACTTTTACTAGTGTTTCCTCAAAATTAATTAAGGGAATATTTTTTTAACAGTCTATGAATCAGTTCCTAACATGGGAGGTCATTTGACATTGAGATTCGCAGTGTAGACAACACTTCCCAAAAATAATACACTCTGTCTCATGTAAGCTCACTAAATTTGGACAGTTCTATGTACATGTACCATTTGACGATGCGCTTGCAGGTCACGGTGACAGTAAAAATTTCTTGCACAAACGTGAATGTGAGACCCTTGGTTAACCATCAGAACAGTAAATTTGGACTGGCATTGTGACTTGCGAGCACATCATCAAATAATATATACCATCATAACTGTCAACATTTAGTGAGCTTACATGAAAAAGAGTATACCTACACAGTATTGCACATTCGTCACTCTCAGATGGCATGGTCGCCATTACGTGACGGTGCACCACGTTTCGTACCTCACGGAGACCCTGTATATGCTACGAGTATTGGAAAGAATGCTAATATTTGAACGCGCCGGTTAAATGAAACTAATTCCCATAACATTTGCATAGCTTTGTGTAGGGATAAATTATAACAATTATTGTAGTGCATGAATTTGTCACGGTTCGTTGAGTAACTGCACTCTAAGGAATTATTAGCAAATTTGCCACACCAGTGTTTGCGTATAGTGGGAAAGCGCATGTGGTAAATTTATTTCCTATACATTCATGGTAGCGTTCCCACATTTGCTCTGAAAAGCGTCAAATGCTTAGAGAAGTTCCCAACTTTCTATAGTAATGATACTAAACTTTCGTACATTTGCAGTTCGATGCGTGGTAATATTGCCATACAATGTATAGGTTAAGAACTTCCAATACAGTTTAGGAAGTTTGCCAGAATTTTGTTTTACAATGTATTGTATAATGGGTAGAGGTGAAACAAAACTGGAACCAGCATGCCACTGAGATTTCAAAGAGCTTGTAGGAGTTCATTGTATGATAGAAACTTGCCGCTAAGATATGAAATAAAAGATCGAGTCACTTAAAAGTTCTTGCAACCCACGCCTGCCGTTTATCATAATGTAATAGCCCTTTTGTAACACTCATGAAAACCAAATAACTGAGACGAACCATCAACTCATCATTTTCTTGAAGTAATAATTTAATAAAATATAACAGTCAACCAACAAGTTCATTACAGCCAACCACCTTATTTATATTCTTTGTGAAAAAAAAAATTGTTAACCCTGGAGCAATTTATAGTAGACAGCCAGTATCTGTTAAGTATAGAATCGAAGGGAGCACATTTCAATCCGGACTGGGGGTGTTGCGAAGCGAGGCAGAACATCTGGTACGGGTGTGTGNGGGTGTTGCGAAGCGAGGCAGAACATCTGGTACGGGTGTGTGTGACAATTATGAGATGACTATATCTGGTGCACAACTAAAATGATGGAGAGTGGAATGCACTGCCGTAATCAGTTTTGAATGTATTATAAAAATTTTGATATTATTACCTACGAGCTTAGTCATTAACAAATCTAGTAGTAATTCACTGAAGTAGTTTTCCTTCGCATGGGGTACTGTGTTTATCGCAGCCCCCAACCGTTTGCCAGGAACCCTTGGGAGTACTGTTTCACCGTCGCGACACACACACACACACACACACACACACATACACACACACACACACACACACACACACACACACACACACACTACGTCCTGTTCTAATGCAACCTGCTCTTCCATGCCCCCCCCCTGTACATGTCAACCGAATTACGGTAGAACAGTTCTCGTGAACTCGTACATGGACTCCGCACTTAACAAACCGCTTAAGGGAACTCAACTCTGGCGATTGTACTGCTTTGCAGAGTATTTGAAATAAACATTTTCTCCACGAAGCTGCTAAATGTACGCCCAATATCCTGATCTGCTAACATAACACACACTCCATACGAGTCCTGTTGAGTGCTTTAAAGATGTCACGCACATTAGAAAAACTATTTCAAAGCACTGAGACACAGCTNCCATACGAGTCCTGTTGAGTGCTTTAAAGATGTCACGCACATTAGAAAAACTATTTCAAAGCACTGAGACACAGCTAAAAACTGCCTTTTCATAGCGCTGTATCTCAAAATGTAAGTGTCAGTACATACAGATATACCCGAGGGCCCCACACTGAACCTTGCTGCAGATTTTCCCCGATAAAATGACAGGGTCACCGNATACATACAGATATACCCGAGGGCCCCACACTGAACCTTGCTGCAGATTTTCCCCGATAAAATGACAGGGTCACCGCTGAAAGTCCCCTAAGTACACGCAGCTCGAGAACACTGCATGCCAGTTCAGAGCCTTGCGCTTAGTGTCGATGGCGCACTTGATAGGCGTTACTGTGTAGCCCTTATTCCCCCCACGACCCTCGGCCACACAAGTGGAAAATAGCTTCAGGTAGGCGGGGCCCTTAAAGGGAATCCCTGTAGATCATGTATGGCCTTGAGAAAGCTTTGCGACGGTCCCTCCCTCCCATGTCTGTGATATGCCTTGCCGGGAAGATGGAATTTCTAGCAAATCAGTATGTAACAGCAGGGTATTGTTGTAGGCTATTCACGGTAAAGGGAGTAATTTCGANATGGAATTTCTAGCAAATCAGTATGTAACAGCAGGGTATTGTTGTAGGCTATTCACGGTAAAGGGAGTAATTTCGATAGCCCTCTCATTTCATACAATAGTCAATAAATTAAATTTTACTTTTAGCCTCAGACGTTTACTTTCGAATGCGGTGGAATATACACACTGTGTGAATTATTTACATGGGAATATTTGTTTATAAAAGGTGGTTAAAGGATTAAAAAAAAGTCTGAAAGTGAAACAGTAACTAGGGCCTCAAAAGTGCTCACTTTACCGTGAACAGTGTTTGCACGCAAAGGCTGCTGATTAAACTATGGACGCCACTTTGTCCTTCTCTCCTTTCATTTATGGAAACTGCACTGGAAAGCCACATGGAATGCAGCTGCCAGATTTCTCTGAACGTGTGCTATTGGTTGTGAGTCCTGCGGGTCGTGTCGGATAAGTGGAGGTCCACTCACATCCGTGAAGTTACCACACACTTGTGTGCCGTCTATCTCGGTACTGAATTATAATGAAAAAAATATAGGGTCTCTAGTTGAAATGCCAAAATGCAATCTATCTCTAGACCCATGGTTACACTTTAANGAAATGCCAAAATGCAATCTATATCTAGACCCATGGTTACACTTTAAGCCCGAATCAGTGATGTCAATCTGTGAAATAACATTAACTGAAAGTCAGTTGATAAGCTTCTGCCGACTGGCTAACCAAGCAAATGAGATGGGGAAAAAGTGACTAATGGCTGTTGAATTCTCGACATTCAGTGGGAATCACAAATAAATCAGTGAGATTCAGCCATCATATTAATTAGTAATATGGCACTGAATTATCAGTCGCTCAATTTTCTCTGATTTTCACTGATTTGGCTCAACTCTCACTGGTTCAGATTTAGTGTGTGTCAATCCTAGCATTACCAAAGACAAGAGCGTGTCAATCCTTACATTGCCATGTACAAGAGCCGTGCATTCAACAGACGCTAGGTTATCACTGCTAACCCGGTCCTATTGCTGGACTATCGTTTTCATTATCAAACATTTTGCATTTTATTTTACGATTCGCGTGGTCTCTCATTCTCCTTTACGCTACTTCCGACAGGCACCACACCCTCCTGGGGGTTCGTTTCTTTTATTTAAATTTTTTTTCTTCCCTGTCTCGGTCGCTATGACAACATGAGCAGAAAATCCCTTACCACGCTATTTTTTTTTTCGCATTTTCACAATTTTTAAAAATATATTTAACAGGAGGAAAGGAAGAAGTGGTGGTTGTAGATTATTGTTTTCGGTCTTTCCTGGGGAAATATTTGTATTCTCAGAAGTGAGATATAAACATACGCGCAAACACTGATTTTAAAGATAATATTTTTGTAGAGAAACCCCTTAAACACCCTTATCGAAGTTCTCAAGGTAATATAGTCTATTCGTGGTTTCTTCGTACTTTTTTAATCAAACCTTTGAAAAATCATCCCATGTATGACGTGTTTCTCAAGCATCACAAATGTTCTATACTTGGGTTAACATAAACATGCCTTGGAGAACACAGGTGTAATAAATAGTTCTTATGCCAAATATAATTTCTCTGAGGGGCGCGCGAATGTGGTGCGTATTCCCTGTGGTGTAGTTTTCTACATATAGTTAAGCTTAGTTCGCATGAGGCAGAGGCAAAGCCTGGAAGTAGAACTTTAGCAGGGCTTCAGAAAAGATGGAAGTAACCGTGAATGGACTATACTCATTTATTCCCCTTAGCTTCCTTCCTTTTAAGTGTCTTCAGTGGTGCCATAACCCAAGTCCGATGGTGTGTTTAGATGATTGGTTTTCTAAAATGCAAGCTAGTAGAGGGACTATAAGGATTTTGGCATATCGGGACATGGGACCCGAGCGTCGGAGCTGTTCGTGCTCTGTCATTCCGGTCAGTTGACGACAGCCATCTTAAATCCATGCGACAAACTTTGATACTTTATCTCAGAAAATTTTGTTTAAAAAAATCCAGTTACAAAAAAATATAGCAATATTTAAAAATTATTTTAAAATTTATTTTAAAAAACTTACATTTCCAGAAGTCCCCACACCCCCTCCAACCATACTCATTCCACCATCATCGTAGGTGCAGTCCACCATCTTAATAGGCGTCACAGCCTACGTTCGCCATTTTGGTCGGTGCAGTTCGCAATCTTGGCAGGTGCAGTTCGCCATCTTGGTAAGCGTCACAGCCATCATCCGCCAACGGGGTAAAAACCGCCACCCGCCATCTTGGTCGGTGAAATCCGTCACCTTGGTAGGCGTCACAGCCACCATCCGCCTTCTTGATTTTTTTTGTTTGTCATTTGTTTATACATTACTGGAGTTTGTCTCTCACCTTCGTTCGACCGCTATCTTGGTTTTTGTTTGTAATTTGATTTAAATTGCTGGTACTATCCCCAGCGTCACGCCCAGCATATTACTGACCCCTCTTCACTCCCCCTTCTAATATATTTAATTGACCAATTGCCCCACCCCTGATTCTCATTGGCTAATTGTCCACCCTCTTCCAATATAGTTAATTGCTCCGCCAATGTTTCTCACTGGCTAATTACCGGGTGTTTTCGGAAACCATCGTTCCGACCAATGGGTGGCCTACTTTAATCGCGAGAACGGACTATTTTTCCCTTTATAATACTCTTAATAAGACGCACCCTGAGCCCCCTCGGTAAATCAGTCATTTTTCTTACTCTTAGAAATGTACGCATGATGTCCAAGGCAATAGGCGAGCGCACCCTTCCAAATGCCAAAATGGACGAAAGGATTTTATGGCCGCTCTGACAACACGTGTACATTCTTATTAAGAATTTTTGAGAGGGAAAAATAGTCCGTTCTCGCGATTAAAGTAGGCCACCGATTGGTCGGAATGATGGTGTCCGAAAAACTCAGTGAGAAACACTGGCGGAGCAATTAAATATATTTTAATGGGGAGAAGGGGAACCGACTAGTTGGTGGAACGAAGGTTTCTGAACACACCCGAGTAATTATCAAAGGAGAAATATTGGCGGATCAATGAAATATATGGGAAGGGGATGGGCAATTAGCCAATGAGAATCAGGGGTGGGGCAATTGGTCAATTAAATATATTGGAAGGGGTGAATGGAGGGGGTCAGTCGTATGCTGGTCGCGGTGCTGGGGACAGTATCAGCAATGTAAAACAAATGACAAACGAACATACCATGATGGGCGGTCGAACGGAGGTGAGAGAAAAACTCCAGTAATGTATAAACAAATGACAAACAAAAAGAGCCAAGATGGCGGACGGTTGCTGTGTGTCCTACCAAGTTGGCGGACTGCACCGACCAAGATGGCGGGCGGCTGTACCTACCAAGATGGTGGACTGCACCTACCAGGATGGTTGAATAAGTATGTGTTGGAACGGGTTTGGGGGACCTCCAGAATTTTAAGTTTTTTTAAATAAATGTTTTATATTAAAAAAAAAATTTTATTTTTTATTTTTGGTGTGAATGGTTAAAGGTCAATGTCACATGGATCCAAGATGTCCGCTGGCAGATCGTAATGACAGCACGAACAGCTCCGATGCTCCGGTTCCAGGTCCCGATGTACCAAAGTCCCCATAATCCATATACTCAAGCTAATAGAGAAATACATATATTCGCGTGTGTTCTGTTTCTGAACCACTGTTCAGTTTCTGACGTATAAGTTTCTCACTTTACATATCCACTTCATATGTTTTTAACCTTTTTACTGTAACAAAAAAATTTGTTTGAAAAATTTTGGTCGTTTGTAACAGAATTTATTACGTTCGTGTGCATGGTTGCCGGACAGTACACGATAGGTTCGTCCTCATACTTTAGAGTGAGCGTTTATTCCATACTGCGTTTTTTTTTTACATGCCTGCACTACCACGTCGTGCATTGATGCCGATGTTTTTCTTAACAGATTTAGTGATTTTGTGCATTTGACAGGAAACGTGGATGAATAATCAAACTTGTAGATTTGTTGTTCTTTTTTTTCTTCTTCTGAAATTTCAAATACGAATTTTCAATTTCTTCGCTTTCTGTTCGCGAATCACATATTCTTACCTACTTGTGGGTATCGATCCGCATGGAAAATTCTCCAACTCCACTAAAAGTCACACAACCCTGTTTTTCTACAAGTAACAGAACTGAAATCAAACATTTCTGAATCACACGTTTTTTCATGATTCTGCACATAACATCTACAGTTTGTTTCTCTGGATAACGAAGTTATTTTTTTTATTATTAATTTTAAATCAAGCAGCTATAGTAGACAAATTTTCGTGTATGACACAGTTTGCAACATCGGCGTGTACAGACCAGTTGATTGGTAGTGTGTACTCTTGGCATGTTTGTGTACATTGGCATTGTTGTTCACATCATTATGTATTCGTGACTGAAATCGTGGTAAATGAATTGCCGTCATTGTCGAGGTACTCCAAAATATGAACGCTCGACTTTCACGGGAAGTACTGGTACCAAACGTTGCAAGGACTATCAGGTTTATTACAAAAAAAAATTGCGTTAGATACCTAAAAATTACTTTATTCCGAGCGGTCTCATACTTGCAATTCATTTTTTGCGTAGGAGTTATCTTTAACATTTGCCAAGTGCGAATTAGTGAAAATCTTTTTTCTTCTGCACTTTTGTCCTACATATCGTAAATGTCATTAATGTAACCGGGTGCATTTGTAACATCAAGTACTTTGGGTGTACGTTTAAATATGTCACCACTTACCTCCCTTTCTTCTTCCTTTTACTCCCTCAGTCGTTCAGGTAAAAAAATTCCACGTTGTTGTTGTTAACCCATTAACTGAAAATTCATATACTTGGCTCTGCCGTAGAGACGCTAATGTGAGAGATTTGTGTGTGTTGATGTACAGACTACAGTTCGATTGTTTGTGTAGCTTCGAAAACTGATTTCCCAAACCTGTCCGCCGTTTNCGTAAATGTCATTAATGTAACCGGGTGCATTTGTAACATCAAGTACTTTGGGTGTACGTTTAAATATGTCACCACTACCTCCCTTTCTTCTTCCTTTTACTCCCTCAGTCGTTCAGGTAAAAAAATTCCACGTTGTTGTTGTTAACCCATTAACTGAAAATTCATATACTTAGCTGTGCCGTAGAGACGATAATGTGAGAGATTTGTATGTGTTGATGTACAGACTACAGTTCGATTGTTTGTGTAGCTTCGAAAACTGATTTCCCAAACCTGTCCGCCGTTTNATGTGTTGATGTACAGACTACAGTTCGATTGTTTGTGTAGCTTCGAAAACTGATTTCCCAAACCTGTCCGCCGTTTGAGCGGCGTTCGTTGTGTTTGCCTTCCCCCTTCGCTGCTTCTCCAAAATTTGCTTTTCGCCGCGTCTCCTTCGTTACACAGAGCTGGCAGCGCTGTTCGTGATGTGGACGGAAACACGGTCACAGCGAATGGTTTTATTATGATCTGCAACAACACGGTTTGAATAAGGATATTCGTTTTGAATGTCGTCGTCACTAACCGACGAGATCTTGGCTGGCATAACGTGTGTGTCCTTTACGGTGCGTTTATGATAGCAAGTATCATCCATACTTCATAAATGTTTTCATTTAGAGTATTTTAAACAGAAATGATATTTGCACAGTTTTGTTGGTAATTTTTTTGTATATTCTCAAAACCTGTCGGAAATAAATCACATGCATTTATTGTCGCGTAGGTTGTGCGTATTTGTGAAGACATGTATAAAATAAGGAACTAGGTATTGTTCAGAAATAACTACACCAGTTAAATAAATTTCACGTACTGTTGGTTGTTCGCTAAATGTATTTGGTTTCACGACCGTAATTCGTATTACAATTTAACGTTACTATGAAACGGGANGGGGGGGGGATCGGGCGACAATCTTTCGTCATTCTTCAACAGTTCAAAACACAGCAGTTCAGAAGTACGAATGGGTTTTCCCGAGGGGTCGATAATTAATTAAAAGTCGTCATTTGTTGGAATTTAAAAGCACGTATTGATATAACTAGCGAACATCAGAATTTTTATATTCCGGTATTTACGTTCGCCCCAACTACCCGCTTGGCTTGTTCTGCAGCGTACAGCATAAAGGTATTAATTCGAAAAATCTCGCTACCGTGCTCTCGGTTTTTTTTATATATATTTAAAACAGCGGTAGGTGTTTTGTTTTTGTCGTGCCCTCTCCCTCCCTGCCACCTCTCCCCCTCCTCCCCCCTCCAGGTCTTGTCAACTTCGCCGCGCGTCGCTGCGAAATTTAATTAAAGCAACCTGCGGGCCGCTGATTACAAGCGGTCGAGTCCGTCGGGCTCCAGTCAGTCAGCTGATGGCGACAGCCGAGTCCAAGCAAAGCCAGCATTAGGTTTAATTGCTCACGGCAATCCGCTTGTGCGTTGTTAACTAGTGGAAGTGCCGTGCGTTGATGGAGTCCGTCATGGAGAGCGGCTCCCTCCCTCCGTCCGTTCCTTGCTCTTACTACCTGCTGTGTTTTTTTTTTCTCCTTCGGGTATTTTGACACCCGAGGAGCTTGTAATTAACGTCGCGCGGTTTTTTTCCGCGTAATTATTGCTTGTTAGCCCGACTTTGTGGAGCGGGTCGGGAATTAAATTGGCAACAATACCCATCGCGTGGCTTCCGCGGAGTTTTACTTGACGAGTTTCCTGCTAATTAAATCGAATTATTTGTTATTATTTCATTAGTTTTTTTTTTGGGAAGAATTTTCCGTGGAGATAAATTCAATCATTAATTACCAACCATTTTTAATTTCATTTCTCGTTTCTTAGCCAACAAAAGTTTTTAAAATTTCAAGTTTATATACACAGGCGCATTCTCGCATTGTGTGTTCAGTGAATTCAGTAAGTAGATATAAAATGCATATTCTGGACCAACTGCAAAACAACAATAACTTTTTTTTNTGTGTTCAGTGAATTCAGTAAGTAGATATAAAATGCATATTCTGGACCAACTGCAAAACAACAATAACTTTTTTTTATTGATAACTTAATATAAGTTTTGTTGATTTGAAAGGAAAAAATCATAAAATTTCATCAATATGTATTTTAACGAAAATGGATGGAAATAAAATACTTAAGAAGCATTTTTTTACGTAATAACATAAGTACTTTAGTAAATATGCATAAGCAGCAAAATACCCTTTAAAAATATGTTGGCTTTAATGAAAAATACACAAAAATACTGAAACTACTTAACTGAAACTATAATATAAATTCAGAAGATTATAAAATGCAAAATAATAGTTGACAATGTGACTGTTGGTTTATAAATTACAACAATTACTACACAGAAAATGCTATATTATAACAAAAATGTGTTATACACTAAATAAGAATTGAAAGTATTATAATATGTATATCCAAATTATTGTTTCGGTTAATTGTTCATTTTACTGTAATTTTTATTTAAAAAAAAGAAAGATTCTTAGTAAAACTAATACCGTACTTAATAATATAAAATTAAAAAGACGTTTTATTGATAAACTAGAAAATATTCTATAAACTCAAAAGCTTAACTCATCCTTATAATAGAGAAGATACAGCATCTATAGCTATGCGTATAGATAATATCCAACTAAGAAGTATTTCCTGTGTGCATTTAAATGAACCGTATCAATTGTCGAAAATAAGCATAAGAACAAAGCAAGGAAACCGAAAACCAACGAATCCCAGATAATGAACAGTTAACAACTACAGAATAACCTACACTCAATATAACATGAGCCAACAAGCGACAGGCAACACACCGGACAAGAAAATTGGTGAACGACAACCACAATGAACACAACCACAAACTCCAATAATTAACGGAACAAAAAAAAATTAACGGAGGACACATCGCGACAGTTAAAACAAAAACTGAAAGGAAGATAAACATAAGTGTACACAGCTACAACAAACGAAAATATGTAAAAATTGTTTCCTTGCCAATGTTAACAGCTATATTTGTTTATAATGAAATTTAATAAAGATTTTATTTACTCTATTAATCCAGCTTTATATCCAGCATCAAATCATCGTGCCAAGAATATGTAATTATAAAATTTTCAATTTTATGTTCGCAAATTATAACAAAACTTCAAAACTCAAATACAGCTAAGTGATATACATACACATGTTTGAAAATAAAGCAAATATATTAGTGTATGTTTATTCCCGGAATGCAAAAATATAATATATATTCTTAAAAAAATAACTACCAATGACAGTGTGGAATATACATTTGTTATATTTCAGTGATGATAAATATAGTTGTTGGGTTAATGTTATATCAAGATTACTTTAAGCGTAAAATAAAAATTAAAAAAAACTAAAATATAACATATTTTTGTGGGAGGTGCTAAAATACCATTTAGCAGAGTGTTCATAAAGTAATACTCTTAAATTAAAATGCCAAAAACTAAATTAATAATATGTATTAATATAAACATTTCTAAAGAATTCAACTTGTTATTCATTCAGACTTTGAATGCTTTTCAACAAAAATAAATACTTGAGAAACTAGTCCTGAAAAATTTTATACTATTAAATATCAAAAACATGTACCCTACCATTAAAATTTACATATTATACCAAATATGCAAATTATTTTTATAAAACTAAAATAGAATATGTTGCTATAACAGCATTTGTTTAGATAAAATTTAGTGTGTGGCAGATCTCGGTTGCAGTTACAAGTAAAATGTGTAAATATTTATGAGTAATTTTATATCGATGTCCCTTGCGATCAAGTCCCTCGGTAAGCTGAAAAACGCAAGAACGTTGGTAAACGTCATTAATTAAAAATTATTAATTTAATATTTGGAAATATGCGAGGTTTTGATGGTAACAATTTTTATGTCCTCGTAATGCTCATTGGCTTTCTTAGTGCTGAGCTAGATTTATTTCGTTGCGCTTATTTCGAAGTTAATTTTTTTGGTGCCGTGATATTATCCGATGCCGCTCAAATTTATACAATCGCAAAATTGACAGGGGAAAAGGCAGGTGTCCCTTATCACATGTTCAACGAAATTTCGTACTCTTCGTAGAAATGCCGTTTATTTGTGGCATGTCTCAAATCTCGACCAGACGAAATAAACAAATTAATAGATACACCGGAGCAATCTGAAACGTATTTTCCCAACTTCGGTTTATTTAAAAGAATATGTGAATAAAGCAGCGTTTTATTACTCTGTCGATGGCTTTATATCCCCTTGCCGCTGAAATATGTCGATCTTTGCGCCCCTTATGTTCTCCTTAACATTTATCACACCATTCATCTTTATCGTGAATAGAGTTTTCAACATTCTTCTCTTTTTTTTTCGCGTAGCTTGTTTTGTAGGCATTGCCAGTATATCATACCCGCTGTTCTCGCATATTGCGAACTCCGAACGAGATCCCACACTTCTTTACGGCTATCATAAATATATATTCTGCCATTCCATACACTTTTATGGCACTGACAGTAGGTTAACTCACCGAAAAGAGCGTCGATCTCTGTAGTTATCTCTTTTTCACTCCTCCCCACGCTCTTTGTTTTGAGTTTGTGTATTGACTTCCTTGTTGGTGTAGTGGCCGCGGGGTTGGTTCATCCCCGTGACACAGGTGGACATGTCGTGGCGAATCCTGTTTTCCTCCGATGCATAGCTACGTAGTAACAAATTTTCTCATCTGAATATTTATTTGGTGGATCGTGTTAACATTACCTGCACTAGGACACTTGTAACAGAACGATTTTAGACAAAATTAACCTAACCTAACTTTAATCTTAATAGCCGTACCCTCCTTCCTATCTGCCGGTGCAGATCCAACCATTTACGAAATGAAGGGAGGAAAGCTTTTGTCATGCATTAGACCTTGTCTAAGAGTTTGTGTATACGAGGTGGTCTCAACAAATTTCACTACTAATTCTGTTTACAGGAAAGTACTTTATTTATCTTCGTTTTACACTATTGCCTTCAAAATACTTCCCTTGCACAGCAATATAGAGCTCCCAGAGCTCCTGCCCCTTCTGGAATGTTCTCGAAGTCTTCTCGCAGCGAGGGACCACGGTAGCTGAGCGGTTATACTGCTCGCCTCCCACCTAGGTGAACCGGGTTCGATCCCCGTCCNGCAGCGAGGGACCACGGTAGCTGAGCGGTTATACTGCTCGCCTCCCACCTAGGTGAACCGGGTTCGATCCCCGTCCGGGCAATTCCCGATTTTCGCAAGTGCGAATCGTGCCGGACGATGTTCGCTGGTCGGTGGGCTTTCTAGGGGAGCTCCCGTTTCCCGGTTCCATTCTCACCTTATTTCCCCCTCATCGGCTCTCAAGACCTCGCTGTTAAGAGCTGCCCAAATCTCTCATTCTCACAGCGTGTGTTGTTACTCCATGGCTAACAGAGCTTTCGGTCTTACATTAAAAATGATATGCTGGTAATACCTAATAGCTTGTCTGTATGGCTCCTAATTTTGCTAGATTAGCTGTTCGGCAGAAGAATGTTTGGAGGTTCTTTGCAATTACTTCATTTTTACGATAATANCTAATTTTGCTAGATTAGCTGTTCGGCAGAAGAATGTTTGGAGGTTCTTTGCAATTACTTCATTTTTACGATAATACCAATAAAAACTGTGACGGTACGCTAAAGACGAGATGAGACCTAAGAGAACGTGTAATATAACTTTCAATTTTGTGCTAATTTCTCCAGAAATGAGATACTCTAAATCGCTAAACGTCTACAAACTCTTGAATTTTTCATATTCATTTTATATCATTTTCAACCAACACTGAGTTAATCCGTGCGCTTTAGTGGAAATTATAATTAATTCTTGCGTCAGGCAATTTAATAATTGTGTGCGTTGTCTTAATTATGCTGGCGTTTTGAAATATTTGTAAGTGTTATTTGCTAAACACAAATGCAGTGGTAACATTTACGGGATCTTCATGAAGTAGGTATTACACGAACTGTGCCGTCACAGCTTTCGAAACATGCTATGCGCAGTCAAGCACGAAACTCTTGCGGTTTTTGTAATTGTAATACGCCTTGATGACTCACGCATGTATTTTGCCGCTTCACCTCTCCGTTTTGCAAACGCTTCGAAGTACAACAGCAGCGTTCGCCGCCAAACCTAATCGATTTTAGGCGATCGACGCCGAGGCTTAAAATCGATCGTAGCTCAGGTTCGACCTGTAGTTTGCAGCTTATAATGACTCAGGAACTCTACATGTCACACTCTGTATATAAACGCACGACTACGTTATTTATCGGCGCTGAGAAAATATGGTTCAACAGTAACCATTATTTTAATTAAGCGTAATTTTGATTAAACGATTGTGCATTTTTTTTTTCATTTTAGCTTTAAACTGCGTTTAAACCGCGTTTAAACCATACATATTATATTTGTTTACTTTCGTATTTTGTAAAATTGTAGGTATATTCTATTAAATTATTGGTTCCAATTATCCCGATTTGGTTTTAATTATATGGTTATCAGCATATGNATTGTAGGTATATTCTATTAAATTATTGGTTCCAATTATCCCGATTTGGTTTTAATTATATGGTTATCAGCATATGTCCGAGTGGTGTTGTTATATACGACATGATACTGGACGGTAAAAAAAAAATTTCCTAATATTTTTGTATTCTTTAATTTGTTAAAATTTTCTGGAATATTCCAAAATGTCCTGCACTCTCCAAGGTCGGGTTCGTGCGAAATTCGCTAAAATATCAAGGCCACCAAAAATCTAAATCACTGACGTTGAACCGGAATGACAGAGCATGAGCGACTGGCCAGACATAGGTATTCGCATTCTTGTATGCGTGGCCTATACTCTATGCCATTCACGGTTACCTCCAACTTTTCTAAATCCCTGCTTAAGTTCTACTTCCAGGTATTCCTTCGCCTCGTGCAAACGAAGCTTAACCGAGTCTAGCAAATTACACCAAATTGANAAAGTTCTACTTCCAGGTATTCCTTCGCCTCGTGCAAACGAAGCTTAACCGAGTCTAGCAAATTACACCAAATTGACAACGCACCGCATTTGTGCGCTCTCACTTTAATAATATTTTGAATGACAACTATTTCTTACTAGGTATTACCAACACGCCTGTTTTGTCTTTGTTTTTATTCGCATTCTTTATAAATAAAAAAAATATTAGTTTATAAATNGTATTACCAACACGCCTGTTTTGTCTTTGTTTTTATTCGCATTCTTTATAAATAAAAAAAATATTAGTTTATAAATAAAATATTAGCAAAAGCTCGATTTAACAAAAAGTAAACTACGTGTATGTTATCACAAGGATAAAGCGATTGTGATATATGGTATGTTTAGGAAACAACCACATATCATGCGTAGGGTGATTTTTCAAATTTTTCAAAATATATGATTACCAACAAGAAATATTTTTGTTCGTTGTGCAAGCNGTATTACCAACACGCCTGTTTTGTCTTTGTTTTTATTCGCATTCTTTATAAATAAAAAAAATATTAGTTTATAAATGAAATATTAGCAAAAGCTCGATTTAACAAAAAGTAAACTACGTGTATGTTGGCACAAGGATAAAGCGATTGTGATATATGGTATGTTTAGGAAACCACCACATNCAAAAAGTAAACTACGTGTATGTTGGCACAAGGATAAAGCGATTGTGATATATGGTATGTTTAGGAAACCACCACATATGCGTAGGGTGATTTTTCAAATTTTTCAAAATATATGATTACCAACAAGAAATATTTTTGTTCGTTGTGCAAGCTTAGAGAGAATATGGCGTGGAGAGGTTTGGGCCGACCCTTTAAAAAGGGAGTTTTGAGAGCCGATGAGGGTGAATCGAGGTGAGTATGGAGCAACGCCGGAATGCAAGTGCGCGGGGAAACGATAGATCCCCGAGGAAACCCATCGACCAGCGGCATCGCCCGGCATCATCCTCACGTGGGAAAACCTGGAAACGACCCTGTCGGGAATCGAACCCGGTTCGCCTTGGTGGGAGGCGAGCGCTGTAGCCGCTGTGCCACCGCGGCCCCTACACAGAACGCGAATATGTATTCCTTGGATGATGTTACAGCCATTGCTTACATTAAAAAATCATCTCAGGTGGTAAATCCTGACGAACTGGAGATTCGGAAAAGAGGAAAGGAATGTTGTGAAGCGGGTTGGTGCAGGGACGGGCGCGAGCCAGCCAATCGGCGCGCAGGAGATGAAGCCAATCTGTTGATCCTGCTGCTGGAGGCTAGGGCGGGCGGGAAGATGAAGATCTTCATTGTTCTCGATCCATCTTCTGCCCGGAATGTATGTTGGGAGAGAGAGGAATTGCTGCTGGCGAGGTTGTTAGCGCCTCGTTCTGTGACTTCTCCTGTCAGTCCGCCGAGATAACGACGTTACTTTTTTTTTCTCAGGCGGCTGCTTCTGCGGAAATGAACTTGTGCTTGTCTGTTCAAGCGGGCGGCCGTATTTTGATGTAGACGAGCGCCAGAAGTGTTGGGGGTTTCAGAAATGGTAAGTAATTCATGCAAATGTTTTAAAAGGTGTAACTGACTTCGTCACAGACTACGTCTGTTTAAATGTTATTTGTTTCCATGGAAATATTTGCAATTGATCAAAAATTAGTGTATCTTTCCATCAAGCACCGTTATGCGTTGCTTCATTGTGCAAGGCTATACATTGAAATAACGTACCCAGATCTGCAAGGGTTCGTCTACTGGGAGTCAGCAAGTGTTGCTGGCAATACCTCTTGCTGCATCGATGGGTACCAACTCGACAGGCGATTATGATGAGACAGTTAATGCTAAAGACGGAATGAGTGTAGTGGAGACGGTTTGTGTGGAATGTACACTTGCAAGAAATTCGCTTGATGTTCAACGGACTTCAAAATAAACGGATCTTCGGCTCTAAATACCGAGGAGCATACAACTCCTGCTACAAAGAAAAGCAAATTTAATACATAACACAAAACGGAAGGTGAAGATGATCACGAAGAGAGCATTGATGAAAATGAACATGAAGACAGTGATAGTGATGTAGACGATGATGTCGATTTTCTCGATGCATTTACCCACCCCTCCAACACATTTTCTGCAACAAGTGACATGAAGAAGGCAAAAGACTCCGAGATTACTGGCTACCTATTTCCCGAAGACCCGAATGAACTTGTTGATAGACTCAAATATTTGATTGGCAATCAAAAACGCGGGTATTTCACGTACATTAACGATACATCTTCAATGATTAGTAAACTGAAGTAACGGGGATGTATCGCATGATGTGATGAACTACTTTCTTCTGAAATTGTAATTACAAAATAACAAATTATTATAATAAAATAATTGATTTTTCATTATTTGTTCTGTGTCGTATCGTTTTATGCCTCACAACTTTAACGTGGTGCTGTGAGCACTCAGCTATTGACGGAAATATCTGCATATAGAATGATAATAATTACTTTAGTATAAAAAGTGCATGAACAGTTGACTGCATACAAAACACTTATTCTGTTGACTTGTATAAATTTTGGAGACAGTTTATGAAACGTGTTTTTTTTAGTATGTGTAGATAGAGAGACAAGACGACAAACCCATGGATTGAATATGGATGGATGATAGATGGAAAGATTGTGAAAGATTGATGGAAATATTGAAATTAAGATTGTGGTGCTGATTGTGGTGCTGATTGCGAAAGATTGATGATAATATTGAAAGATTGATGGGAAGATTGAAATATTGATGGAAAGATTGCGAAAAATTGAAGGGAANCTGCTCGACGTGGTGCTGTGGAAACCTCCGAAAATGTAAGTTTTTAAAAATAATTAAAAAAAAGTAATCTGTATTAATATTTTTATTAATTTTTTTATATATTCTTAAGACATTTTTTAGAATTTTTCACGAATTTTTGTGTTCAATGCAAAAAGTCACCGAGTTAGGACCAAAGGTCAAAGTCACCTGGATCCAAGATGTTGGTAATAGTCAGTAATGTAATATGCTCGCTGAATTTTATGAATTTATTCAATTATTAAAATTTTTTCTGGTTTTAGTTTTCAAGGTCATCTAAGTTTACAGTTATATGTCAAGGTCACGGTCATTTGGGACCATATGGTGTTTGGGTGACGTCATAACATGCGGCTGATCGTTTCCAGTCCTTCGTCACCTTTAAGCCGAAACATTCGAAAATTAAATTTGTATCAAAATGTTTAATAAATTTTTAATATAAAAATTATTTTTAAAATATCTTTTAGCAATTTTTATAATTTTTTGAAAATGTTTGGGTTTAAGGTCAAAGGTTAATGTGGTAAAGGTCAAAGGTCAAGGTCACCTTGATCTAATATGATGGATAAGATGGTTGACAGAACCAAGATGGCTGATGGTTAGGTCTGACTCCGGACACTGCACCCCTTGCATCGATTTGGCATACCTCATGCCTATGGAACCAATATGGCCGCTACTGCTCTGCCCTCGAAAACGATCCCCTCAAATCCGTCCGATGGATCGAAAATTATATTTCGGGGGTTGGTTTTTGCAGCTGAAGGGATCGGTGCTCTTAAAAAAAAAAAAGGGGAAATTTTTTATGGAAAAGGGGTAATTTTAAGGGAAATATAGTCAATTAGAGAGAAAAAAGAGAAAAAATTGCCGTCGCGGACTAGATTGACAGAGCATGAACAGTTCCAAGCTCCGATCCCGGGTCTCGATGGCGCCAACTCCCTATAATCATTCTTCTAATAGGTCAGGGGAAACGGCGAGATTCTCCCTGGAAAACAGGTAATAGTAAGGGAATTCCAAAATGTAATTTCAACGGACACCTTGTTACAGTATTGATCTGATGGCGTGTTATTTAAACTCTCTGCCAACTACACAGTCACATAGTTTTAATGGGGAATTTATGTCAAATAAATTCCCTTTCAACGCCGTTTCAAACAAACAGGGTTCTACGTGACATTTCTTAAGACATGCTGGCACGTTAAGAAATATTGCCATTTTTATATATATATATTTTTTTTTTACTAAAATTTGACATTGAAATTTACATTTTACAATTGAAAATTTCGTAAGGCGGTAGTATTCTCTGAGAAAGTTGCGTTGAATATATTTTTGTTTGAAACGGTTATCTTTAAAACTTACGTAATGAGCAGGAATTTCTTTAACACTGGTTTTCCTTTTAAACTCCGTGGCTGCAAGCTTAGGTGTAGGCAGAGTCCTTAAGGGCTAGTTCAGTGACATGTTAGGCTGTCTTCTGCAATCATCGTTGCCGTATTGCTCTTCGCTGCCAGTCGACGTCTAGATAGATACATTCCTGAAATCCAGCCCAACGCACGGAAGTTCTCCGCCGTGTGAAATGAGGCCCGACTCCAAGAAATAGGACCAAAGCAACTGTGTACGCATCGCCATGCGACTTTGCATCTGTAGCTGTCACGTATCTGTTCCGGCTGTGCCATATCCAGTCTGTAATATGAAATGTACTTAACGATTTTTTTTTAATATGCAACCCTACTCTTCTGAACAAGTGTTATAAAAAAAGCCCCTAGGTGAATTACAGACAAAATGACGTTAATAATGCGTATCGCTGGACTAGAACCCGCCGCATTCGAAAGTACAGTTCGTTCTGTAAAGAAGACGCTGTACTCGGGAAAATAAATACAGTCCTATACCTGGAGCTATATCGGCCATTTGAGGCGCAGAAACGAGTGGAGCGATAAGGGCGATAATAACCTGCGTACCTATCGCCCTGGCGCATCTACATGCAAGATTCTGAACTGCCGTGCAGTGTCCCCGTTTTACCGCTGAAACGATGGGACGTTAAGCGGTGACCCCGTCATTGTATTAATGCGAAGACTGTAACGAAGTTCAGTAAAAGTCCCTACACTAATGTCGAGTGCCTCATATCACTACATTTAGCGATAAGACGGCGTGTAAAGGCAGTTTTTAGCAGTGGTGGAGGAGATGTTTGTAATGTGCGTGGTGTCTTGAAAGTGGTCTCTCTACCTCGTCACAAGTGTGTTTATTCTTCGTAGATCGGTATACACGAGGCAAGTTAAGTGGTTTGGTTCGTGCTCCAGGTACAAAGTCATCTTAATAAGCGGTCACGTAAGTTGTCGAACCTGCTGCGCAACTCCCCGACCAGAATTTACCACGCGAACTCTACCCTTTCTAGAGTCTCCTCCGCCAGATGTTCGCAATCGCCTCCCTTGTACCTCNTAGAATTTACCACGCGAACTCTACCCTTTCTAGAGTCTCCTCCGCCAGATGTTCGCAATCGCCTCCCTTGTACCTCCCCACGTCCTTGTACCCTGGGCTCTTCAAACTGTTGGGGTGGAGAGGGTGTGGGTCGGGGGTGGGTGCTTGGCAGGCCCTCTTCTTCATCCCCGTGATTGATTGCGTTCATTACATGTGTCAACCCCTATCAGACCCTCCGGGGCCCCTGCACTTAACTACCCTCCCTCCCAACCCTTGTCGGTATTTACGGCGATGAAATGGCTGTTTAATTTCTCTTGACGGATTAGCACGAGCGCGTGACTTCTCCCCCCTCGGAGTCTCTCCCCACCAGCGACGAGGAAATTATCTCTATTAATTTCGGTGCATTTTGCCTCGCGCTCGCTAATGAAATTAGTCGGGTCGCACCATTCAACCCTCGCTCTAATTTACAAGTTGCTCCAATTTTGACGGTACGCGATACCGCGCCCGCACCCTAACGTTTCCAAGTTGAATATTATTGCTCTGTTAAGCAATGATGATATGCGTTGTAGAGTTTGAACGTCCTTTTTTTTTCTTTTTTTTTTTAGCCCAGTCATCGTGAAATTTCGTCTCGCTGATTTTTTATAGCTACCATTCACTCCTCGCTGCTACTCCTGATTACGTTTGTGTAGGCTGCACGTGTAGAAATGTTTTGTATAATATGCAATTTTATTAGATGTTACCTACAGTGTTTAATTTGTAGGAAGTGTTATCAATAACGACACACAGTACACTGAAAAAAAAATTTCCTGTTAACTTCTTAGACAGTAAAGGAAGGTTTTTAACCTATAAATTATATGGAAATAATAGTAGCACATGACAGACTGTAAATGCCCTACGCATTTGACATTTTAGTGAGCGAATGTAGGAACGCTAACATAGATATATGGGAAAATAATATACCACTCGCACTTTCTCACTATTTGTATACATTGATATGTTAATTTTACACATAATTTCTTAGTGTGTAGAGTGAAGTTTAACTTAAATTAGTATAAATAATTTTTTGACACAGATTTTTTTGTATCTTGCTGAAACAGACACACGCCAAATATTTCAAATGGTAAGAAATGTCGGCGCAATAGAGAAAACATGTGCAATGCATTTTGGTTTAGAAGAGCATTAAATCTCTTTTGAAGAATGTTTTTTAGGTGTTGAAAATATTCACCTCTGTGGTGCAAAGAAAGACTGAAATTATTTGTTATTAAAATAAACCGCGCTTATACATGAACCGCTTTCGTGCGAGTCAATTGCTATGGCAATTTTTTATTAATGCAGATTTATTTTAAAAAGCGCACAAATAATGTTAAAAAAAATTGTTATCCACTAATCTGCTCGTCCACAGTAAAAAGATTTTGCTAACACTAAACGTGGTACAAAAAGCTAGCGCTTTTATCCTCGATACATAGGTTTAAAATAATGAGAAAAAAACCAGCAGATTTGCTCTGGTCTTTGATTGCTTCTTAAATAAGTTATCATTCTTCTGCTTAACTTGATTATTCGTCGTATATTCGGAAAAGTAACCTCTCAACGACCGTGCTGTAAGGTAGAAAATGGCGGTGGGTATAGAGTGTTGTGTGTTTGCTTTTGTTCCACGTGAAGATACGTGGCGGAAAGCAGCAAGATTTGTGTGTTTCTTTCCTCTTTTCGCTGGACTGAATGTTCGTTTGTTTTAAGATTTCTTCTTCCTTTCGAGACCGTACTTGACATGAAACCAAAACAACATACACTGAAGAGCCAAAAAAACTGTTACACCTGTCTAATATTGTGTAGGGCCCCCTGAGCACGCAAAAGTGCCGCAAGATGACGTGGCATGGACTCGACTAATTTCTGAAGGTATGCAGGAGGCAATTCACACCATGAATCCTGCAGGGCAGTCCACAAATCCAATCTGCGCCAATTTGAGAAAGGGTTGCACGTCTGTCACGTTTAATGATTCTCGTCAGTCGTCGTTTGTCCCGTTCTTTCACGATCTTTTTCCGGCCGCAGCGATGTCGAAGATGTGATGTTTTACCGGATTCCCGATATTCACGGCACACTCGTGAAATGGCCTTACGCGAACATCCAAATGTTATCGCTACCTCGGAGATGCTATGTCCCATCTCTCGTGCGCCGACTATAACACCACGTTCAAACTCACTTAAATCTTGATAACCTGCCATTGTAGTAGCAGTAACCGATCTAGCTGCCGACCGCATCGCGTTACTCTGATTGGTTCCATACCTCTGTTATTTGCATACGCACGCCTATGCCAGTTTTTTTGGCTCTTCAGTGTATAAAATGAGAGATTAAAAAACACAACTGATCAATCAAAATATAAACCCAGCAACACGTTAGTGAATTTGCATCAATATTCCAGAGAACTATTCCTGGAAATTCATATAATTGGGGCTTTCGGACACCTCTACAGTTAATCACCGTGAGATGAGTGAACGAGAGTAACAGAAGTGATCGGTGGCGTTCAAGCGATTCTGACAGAGCCATCTTTTGTTGGCTTGTTGTAGAATTTCAGCGATTCTGAGCAATGTTCTCTAATCCGAATTCTGAGCTAAGGGAGGGCCANTACCAACGCATTAATATAAAATTTGAGTTTGCGGTAATCAACACGGGTAGGGAAACGTTACATCCATAAAATACTCCTCTTACCCAATAAAATAATCGGTATACACCAATTCCAAATCCTGCGAGAATTTAAAAAAAAATTCTAAACAATGAATTTTTAATTTTTTTTTTTTACGCTAATATAGGGTCTGACGCGACCTGTAAAACACGCTAAGTAATGACATAAAATGGAACTGAACTTTGTGCATAGGAAACATGGAACCGTGTTTCTAACAGCTTCCGGTTTCAGGAAAGAAGAATGCTGAGTTTTAACGAAGCTTTCTTCGCTGCTGTAACTACAAAATTATTGTTCCTGCAGCAGTTCGAATATACCCACTTAAACGCATTCTTTCAAAATAAAAAAAAAATCACGAACAATTTGCAATAGTTAGAAATACTGCAAACTCTCCAACACTACTAAATGGTGAAGAAGTTTCGTACGTAATGGGGCCGCGGTGGTCTAGTGGTCAGACTACTCGCCTGCCACCTAGGCGAACCAGGCTCGATCCCCGCCGGGGTCGCTCCAGGATTTTCCCATGTGGGAATCGTGACGGACGATTCCGGATTTCCTCGGGGATCTCCCCGTTTCACCATGCATTCCGGTGCTGCTTCACGATCACCTTGCCTAGCCCACATTTGGCTCTCATGACCTTGAGGTTAAGAGTCTTCCATTCTCTCCGCCTCGCTCCATTCACAAGGATGTGGTAGCAGAGTGGTGAAAGAGTCACGACATTCACACATTTTGACTTGTGTTCAAATACAGATCCAAAACAAAAAAAATTAAACAAGTAAAAAATATATTTTTTTATACTCAGGTAACCTACATAAATACAACTGAACTGAACTCTTTATAAGCCGGAAATATGCAAAACACTAGTGGCATAATTACGGAAAGATTCCGTGAATTCACGGAAAGTTTTGCGAAGTGTACGGGAATTCCGTTATTTAAAAATGCAGAGCGTCTGTAGTTTTACAAATATTTCTGGATCTTATTTGACCAGTAAATTTTCGTAAATTCACGGAGGTATTTTTTTTTACAACAATGCATCATTTCTGTAGATGGTTTGTAACACTGTCGGCTGAAGCAGTTCTGCGTCGTTACGCCTGGCGTGTGTTTCGTGCTGCTGTTGTGTTGGCAGCAATGTTGGTTGCCACGGACCTCGAAGGGCACCCGTCAGCAGCCGTCAACTTCCATTTCACTCGCGGCTCCCCCTCCCTCCCCCCTTGATTATTGTTCTCCAACGGGAAACTTGCTCCATTTGCACCAAGTCTGCTGCAGCAATATTCGCTCCGTCATCTGTTGTTTTTCATCCCGCCGGAGAGGAAAAACTCCGAGTCCGGGAAAAGCGCGCTGCTGGTGATGCGGCTCGATAACGCGGTAGGCTGTGTCGTTTTCTTATTGGGTAGACACAGAGTGGTAACACACACACACGCACATCCTAACACGTTGAGTAGTCAATCCGGCGCTCACGTGCCTCGCGGGGGATCACTTATTTGCACGCAGTTCACGGTGAAGTAAGCACTTTCGAAACCAACCTTTGGAAAATTTGCGCTGTTCATACTCGCGTATAACTCAACGGGCATACTGACTAGCATACGTCCAGTTAGGTTGGTAACGATGGACGGGAAATAGTTACATGTCTCAACATTGAATCAAAAGTGTTAGATNGCATACGTCCAGTTAGGTTGGTAACGATGGACGGGAAATAGTTACATGTCTCAACATTGAATCAAAAGTGTTAGATAAACATTTTTGAATACATTAATTATCTATTTTGTTTTCTCTTTTTTTTTCCCCCAAAGCACGTTAACGTAAGAATCAGCAAATTTTTTAAAATACTTACTTTTCTAACAATTTTACTACTATCCTTTATTTTGTGTAGAACAAAAAGAAACCGGACTCAGTTACCCATATTTGAAATATTACAAGTTAAGTAATACGGCAGGACGTGTGCCTACTATTATTCTTTCTAGCTGTATTTAGTATTTGCATTACATTTTGCGCAGTTAATAAAAGTGATTTTCAAAGGTCGTTCTTCAGAAACGCTTAAATCAAACGGCACGCATTGTCGCACTTTGATCCCGTCATGTATATGAATNTCAAAGGTCGTTCTTCAGAAACGCTTAAATCAAACGGCACGCATTGTCGCACTTTGATCCCGTCATGTATATGAATGTGCCTGTTACTGCACACGATTTCTTCTCTGATTCGGCCTGAAGCATTTCGAGCTGTTCAATTGGAGCGAGTGAAGAGATTTGGAGCGGTCTCTTGACAGCGAGCCGATGTGGGAGAATTAGGTGAGTATGGAGCGACGCCGGAATGAATAGGCCGGGGGTAAACGTGAGATCTCCGAGAAAACCCGCTGACCGACGGGCATCGTCCGGCACGATTCCAACGTGCAAAAATCCGGTTACCTGACCGGGGATTGAACCCGGTTCGCCTCGGCGGGAGGCGAGCAGGCTAACCGTTTTTTTTTTTTAAGTTGTCTTTGTTGGCTTCATTGACCGATACATTTGCCGTT
>NQII01000528.1:498902-515944 GCA_002778355.1 Clitarchus hookeri | reverse complement strand
AAGCACGTCGTGCAATTGTGTTTCAGACACGTAGGCAAAAGTTACGTTAAATTTCGACTACTTTCAAATCGCATCTGTCCCGCCGTCACATGCGAATGTATATTTTTTAAAACCTAAAATCGCGTTTTAATTATAAATCGCAAATTCAAACACCATTATTTGTTTATAGCAATTATAAAAGCAGCAGATCAAATAAAAACACGTGTAAATATCGTTCTAAACGCATTAGCGTCGAGGAACTTGACAAATTCGACAACAATGAGGTTCGATTAAATCAAAAATAAATAAATAAATATAATTAAACAAGTCCCCCCCCCCACACCTCCTCCCACACGGCTACTTCCTACTGTTTTCTGAAGCCCTGCTAAAGTTCTACTTCCAGGATACCCCTCCGCCCCATGCAGACAAAGTTATCTAAGTCTAGATAATTACACTAAAGGGACTACGCTCAGCATTCGTGCTCGCTCTGTAATAATATTTTGCATGTGAAATATTTCTTATTGTTTTCTCACTGTTTCATTCACATCATATATAAATGAAATATTATAATTTATAGATAGAGAATATAAATATAAATTTTAGTTCAACCAAAAATAAAGTACTTTCATTTTAACACAGGTATAAAGCGCTTATGAAAAACTACTTTTAGGAAACAACCAAAAACTTCATCCATGGCGTCATTTTTTCAAAGTTTCTTTCAAAAAGTGTGGAGAAACCGCGAATAGATTATACCCCTTATTTCTGCACTGTTTAGATAGCAAACACTGGACGTTTTTAATAAGTGAAGATGAGATATTTTCCACCTGAAAAGGTAAATATTTCAGTAAAAAAAAACATTAGTGTGCAGTTAGCGTACCAAAATTCATTCTAATTACATTTTACGTGTGAATTACTTCTTAATGATCGTTACCGACACAGCACTTCTCGCGTTGTTTTTAATTTATATTGATTACGAAGTGATTTTATAATTTATGTACAAAAGATTACCTAGTGAAAGTTTCATTTAACAAACATTAAAATAGAATACTTAGTGTTAATAACAGTATTAAAACATTATTAAGTGGTTGTGGTATACGAGTCATTTAAAATGCAAATAAACACTTAAATGCACCTGGGATGATTTTTCAAAGGGACGTTTTTAAAGTACGGAAAACCGCGAACGGAATATGATTAGTTTAAAAGTTTCGAATTTTTGTTTCTTCCGTTGTAAAAAATAAATAAATAAATAAATAAATAAATATATATATATATATATATATATAGAGAGAGAGAGAGAGAGAGAGAGAGAGAAAGAGAGAGTTTATTTTAAACACGTTTACCGAATCTTGTTGCACATTTTTAAGCGCGACTGTAAACATCTAAATATCACTTGGATCGTCTCACGCACAGGAATGGAGGTAGTGTTAATTAGGAATCCACTCCCTACCCTGACAACCCCTCGCCCGCCCAGCCTGCGATAATGCATTGTTAGTGCTTGTCCGGCTACCATGACTTGTTAATTAACCTAATTACAAAATCACAACTACGAACAAGGTTGGTTTCGGATCGACGGTTTTTCGCCGTCGCTACAAGTGCGCATTTTGCGCCGCTGGAATATTGGGAATTTATAGTGCGTCATCGTCCATAAATTCGCACGCCGGAGAAGTGCTCGCTCTTTGTTTTGACTGTGTAACAGAAATCAAGTCCAGAATGTTCGCGCGAGGACGAATTGCACACCAGCTGCGTGGACGACGATGGCAGTGCGTGAGTTGGCTAATTAGTAATAATATTGTTCCCTCTATGCCCAGTAGTTAATCAGAAAATTTTTAATCTAACAACGAGTGGGCGAGAGACATTAGAGAGTTCATATCGCACCAGCGTTTGCCTTTGCGTGAAATTAGATTTGAATACTACTTGGCGAAAACCGCCCGGGATGCAAGTCAGGGATGATTCCATAATATGCGAGCATGTTTCGGCGAGTGGCTATAGTACATCCATGGTTATTTCCGGATTTCCTGCATTTCCGGCTACAATTCTACTTTCGGGGTGTTCCTCTGCCTTGTGTAACAAGTCTAAAAAATTACACCAAAGGAACAACGTACTTCATTTGTGCGCACTCAGTGTAATGATATTTCGCATGAGAATTAATTTTTGCTATGCATTGCCAACTCGTACATATTCTCTCTTTTTTTAATCATATAAATTAAAAATCAAATATTACTTTTTATAGACAAAATGTAGGCAAAAGTTCAATTTAACCAAAAAAATAAGATTATTTTATTTTAACAGAAGTATAAAGCGATTGTGATACCGGACAGATTTAGGAAACAACCAAACACGACGTCATATATGGGGTGATTTTTCAAAGGTTTGATTCAATTATGATTTCGTCATAGTTAGTATATACGCCCGTTGAACTTACGTAGTTTTTTCCGATATTTTAATTTACAAAACAATGTATCTTACATTATTATTTTTTATCTGTTCCAATGAGGCGCCGATTTAGATGAAAATTAGTACAGAGAATGATAGCTGGCTATTTTCAGGTCTTACGTTTGACTGTCGTAAATCAGATGAACTGCGATTCAGACAATTTTAAGCAAAAGTCAGCTCTGATTATGGGCGACTGTAGCACCAACCTCTCATTTCTGCAATCTGAATCCAGCTCCGGACATATCAGAGTCGGGAATTATTATCTGCATGTTAATAACTCGCTAATAAGTCTACTCATTGTCCTGTTCGCATCTCGTCTCCTAGTACTCAGGCATGCAGTCAGAGTTATTTTAATCTGCATGTTTTTCGAACAGGTTTAGATAGTGTTCGTGCTAGGTTAAGGCCTTATGGTTAGGGCCAGTGACTTTTCGCGTAAAAATCGGAGCACACAGTAGACTTTAATACTATATAACACACCTCAGGTCTTGTTATACATCCATTGGCTGCTGGTGCCGTGTCCGTCTTTGACCAAGCCACTCAGGACTAAGTAACTCCGACACTGAACCTTCGTGGTTCGTGCGCAAATCAAAGAATCTGGACGACCCTGCAGTGCTTTGGACTGTACCTTGTCTCGAAATATTTTCGCGAAATATCACTTAGGGTGCTATAACTCGTAAGATGTCCATCTCGTTGCAAGAGCT
This sequence comes from Clitarchus hookeri, assembly GCA_002778355.1. Lineage (NCBI taxonomy): Eukaryota > Metazoa > Arthropoda > Insecta > Phasmatodea > Phasmatidae > Clitarchus > Clitarchus hookeri. The sequence goes on along the minus strand of NQII01000528.1, from coordinate 512,831 downwards.
TTGGCGCTGCAGCCACGCCGGAAAGCATCTTCCCGAGCTGCAGGCAGTTTTTGACTGAGTGGAGTATTGCTCTGCTTCCTGCATCAGGCCGCACTGTTGCATCCCTCGTGCCGTTCCCTTTTACTTCATGAACGCACAATTAACGTAAAGTACGGAACAGCGCGAGTAAGTTAATACACATCGGTCGCTTTATTTATGCCGTGTTGTAAGCATCGGATACATCTGAAGACTTAATTTCGAAAGCAGATCATTTATAAAGATATTATGTATAGACATCTGCTGGTCGGCCTGAGAATATCAACAAACCGAACAGCGCTATAGCATTATGTTAAGTCGTAACTACCCAGGGTGTTTCATGTAGGGGTTAATTCAAGTGTCTTATACCAAATATTGCGGATAGCGGTGGCGTAGTGGCCAGGGCGCTCGCCTCCCACCACGGCGATCCGGGTTCGATCCCCGGCGGGTTCACTCCCGGATTTTCGCATGTGGGAATCGTGCTGGACGATGCCGCTTGCCGGCGGGTTTTCTCGGAGTACTCCCGTTTCCCCCGCCCGCTCCATTCTAGGGTCTCACTTCTGTCATGCCCGGGGATGACGGTCACCTACGGGTCCCAGCTGGAAAGACCGTCACTCGGAGGGTGTTGCCTTGCCCTGGGTGCACTCCCCACACACCATTATTATTATTATTATTATTATACTAAATATTGCGCTTCATACCTAATTCAAACATGCAATGCTGCGTTGGGTGTTATGCATACTAGATGAAATCAGAGTTTTTTTATCTTTCTCCTGTATGTATAAATTTAATCCCGGTTTGGAAATGGTCATAAGCTTTATTACAGCAAATTTACACGCCAGTGTTACGTCATTGCATAAAGCTTTCTTCCTCAACTATTGGNGGTCATAAGCTTTATTACAGCAAATTTACACGCCAGTGTTACGTCATTGCATAAAGCTTTCTTCCTCAACTATTGGCCAGTTTTTGCGCTAGACCTGCCAAAAGGACTAAAGGACTATGATGTTTGGCGTGCATTTATGCAACGACGTAACAAAATAGTTTGTGCGTTAGATGCAAGGGACTGACCATAGCTTCATGTCGTCTACTGCCTTAGGGTTCACATTACCCGGTGCCAGGTTGGGTAAAAGCTTGTGCCATTACACCGACTAGCACGACACCCGCCATGTTACTTGTCGCCTTGTACGTCAGGATTTCGTACCAGGTGTGGCAGTAGAACCTGTTCTATTCCGTGGGAGGTTCCACTTTCGTACCTGGCCAATCACATTGTAGTTCTAGAACCAGGGGCGTTCTCCGTGACTACTTCTTGAAACGAGGCGATGAAGAAATCAAAAGGGATGCCTCCACCTTTATTGTGTGTTCGTGAGGTTGAAACTATTTCAAATATAATTAAAATTCGACAAGGACGAATAATATTGACGATGACGACTTTTACTTTTAAATTCCATACTAAATGTTTATTAAATTTTCTACGCAATGAGAATTTAATACAAGCTATTTTTTAGGTTTACTGTATAATCAATATGTTTAATCAAAAACAAGTTCTAAATGGTCGCGCAATGGCGATGTCGCATAACGCGGCGTGGAGAGCTTTGGCCCGCTATTAAAATGGAGGTCTTGAGACCCGAAGTGAGGTGTGTGTGGAGCAGCGCCGGAATGCAAGAGCGGAGGAAATGGGAGGTCCCCGAGAAAACCACGCCGACCAGCGACGATTCCCACCTGCTAAATTCCGGGAGCGGCCTCGCCGGGAATCGAACCAAGTTCGCCTAGGTGGGAGGCGAGTAGTCTGACCACTTCACCACTGCGGCCCCTGTCATAAGGTAAATTGAAGTGTTATTTTAAAACGTCAGTTTGAAACTACGCCAAGAACTTTTCTTAAATGCTTAATGCGTATAATAAATTTGTACGTTTAAAAAACACTATATTTCGCAAAAAAAAATGTTATCATTTTTTTTTTAATGCACATGTATTCTCGTTATTTCGCATTATCATTTTCAAATTTTGATTGAAATTATGGCAGTAAACATTGAATTTGTATAATGACCAGCAGTTGTGACAGTGTGCCTGGAACACCGCACAAATCCAATACTAACCTGCAGAATTACGTGTCCTGCGAGGGGTATCGGCAGGGTTATTCAAAATACCTGTATATGCCTCCGTTCGATTCCCGGTGGTACGGGACGGCAGGCCGAGGCCTGGCTTCCGCACCGCGTTCAACTGGTCGACTGAACGATGACGAGGGACCCCACAACCACCTCTACAACCCCTCCTCGGCACCTTGTCGGCGTTGCCTGGCGACGGTGCGACGCTTCTACTACGGCATTGTATTGTGATTTCGCCGGCAAGAGAATCAGCGCTACCTTTACAGAGTTCCCTCAACACCTGACGTCAAGGTTTTCGGAGGAAGGGGGGGGGATGCTGGCTAGACTACATATACCCTGGCCTGAAGACTGCCTGAGAGCGAACATTGGGTAGTCTTCATAGAGGAAACACCTTATAAGATAAGTATTTTAATTGGCATTTATTATATTTGGGCATTTAATTGTAATTTTATTTAATCCTAATATTATTCAATTGTGTAATTTCAATATTTTTTTTATAATTGTTTTAATAATCTTTTATACTTTTGTATTAGTTAATTTAGGGTATTTTGCAAGGAAAAAAAAATATTAGCTCGAAATTAAATGATTAGAAATGACATTAGCGCCCAGTGTTAATTTTTCACAACTGTGGATAATTTATCTTGTCATTTGTTCCTCTGGATGGTTTCTTTAACTTGAGTTTTCCAACGTATTTGATATCTGCGCAAAGTTTTAAAGAGTTTATTAGTTCATTACATTGACATGGATGTTGTGGATGGAGAAATATGCATTGGTCACTGTCATGAGGTGGGTGGGTTTCCTCCGTGTGCTCCCGCCTCGTGTCACAGTAATGAAGCGATGTTAAGATGTACTAGCTATTTGTTTTAATAGGGTTAGGCAAGTTACTGACTAGCAGCAGTTCTACGAGTGTGGTTCATATGTACTACGAACCACACGCTGCGCACAGACAGACTTTTGTCAAATACTAGTATGCAAACTGCTCTAGTGTAATATAAATCTTCATGCTCGCTCGCATAGCGGTAATTATACGNTTGTCAAATACTAGTATGCAAACTGCTCTAGTGTAATATAAATCTTCATGCTCGCTCGCATAGCGGTAATTATACGATAGCAGGTATCGCGTAATATCGTCTTTCGGGCCTGTTTTACCAGCGAGCTCTCTAAACTACCAATCGATGCTGAATTTCCCTTCAAACTCCGGCTAAATGCTGCCAAGTGACAAACCGCTACGGACAACAATTCAGTCTCACCAGCATTGTTATACGGATCCGAGACATTACGTAATGGCCTATGTGCGTTTCATCTCCTATATGAAAAACAGAGAACATAACCACTGCTGAAATTAATGTTCATTCTATCGTTTTACGATCAGTTTAGAATGAGGTGTTGTTGTTCTCAAGGATTTTACCAGTCGATCAGACTTTGCCATTCTTTGTGAACCTGTTGGGACGAGAAGCTAACTCTTCAGACAGGGAGTTCTTGCAACTGTCTTGGCGTGTTTCTCAGCCCAGAACATTTAATTCTCAAGTTTATGACATTTTTACTTGTTGATTTACAGAGCGTAGATTGCAAATTATACTACACATTTTAAATATATTTTTTCTTTCAGTTAAACAAAAACTACATAAATTATGAGGCAACTTCACTTGTAGCATAAAATTATTATAGCCAATTACGCATAAATACGGAAACATCGGTTCAAACAAACATTGTTCCTAAATTAAGTATAGAGTATTTCAAAACAAAACATTTCTTGAATACATCGAGTAATTAAGAATAGCGTACTTAAGTTATCCTCTTACTCATGAAGTAAGATAAATTGCTGTTAATTATTTCAGTAATGGAGGTTCAAAAAATTTATGGTTACTGTGATTTTTTTAAAATCTCAGTTTTTAGGTTGTAAAATAGATAATGAAATTCGCCCATATGTTATTGAGTGAACGCGATAATCCGATTAGGAAGATGGAAAACGAATCGCATTAGCAATGGCTAATTTTCTTGTGTCGCCAAACACCCGTTCACACATACACTCGAGTCCTTTAATCTCCAGAGGTCCATCGCATCTTCGCATGTGGGAATCGGGGCGGACGATGTCGCTGGTCGGCGGGTTTTCTCGGTGACTTCCCGTTTCCCCCGCCGTTGCATTCCGGCGCTGCTCCATACTCACCTCGCTTCACCCTCATCGGCTCTCAAGACCTCGATGTTGAGAGCCGCTCAAATCTCTTCACTCACTCATCGGCTCTCAAGACCTCGATGTTGAGAGTCGCTCAAATCTCTTCACTCACTCATCGGCTCTCAAGACCTCGATGTTGAGATCCGCTCAAATCTCTTCACTCACTCATCGGCTCGCAAGATCTCGATTTTGAGAGCCGCTCAAATCTCTTCACTCACTTCACTCATTTAAACACGTGCTTTCCTGTTGATCGTAGCAAACTTTGGGAGAAAATGTTTTTCATATATTAAACTACAATAACTATTGTACAGCTAAACATTTTGGCGGCTTTATTGAACTGATGCAGAATCATAGTGCGGACGAGATTCCTACAGAAGCACTCCTCACGTGTAGTTAGATGAAGGTAGATGAATTACCATAACAAATGCGCGAATTTTCTAGAGTGATAATTCATGTTAACTTTGTCTTAACGAGACGTACTGCGCTGCAAAATCAGTAACTGCTGTAGAAGTTTTGCGACCGCCGGCACTATTTTGTAACGGCAAATTCTTGAGTTTCAGCCAACGTGGGATTACTTTGAACTTGGAACCAATTCGCGAGGGCAAGGCTGTAGTTATTCATTTTTATTATTAAATTACCCATGACTGACAACCTTCATTTATCATTTCCTGAAAGTTTCTGTCGGGTGCTTTCTAGTCTGAGGGAGACGCGACGTGAGTAATGAACGTACCCAGCGCTTATCTGCAGAAGCCCATCTCAATTTCGCCGTAAAACTTTGCCGGATTCAATTCTGGGCGAGTTTCTCCCTGCCTGGAATTTCTCAAATCTCGAGAGGTGCATACGAACTAGCTCGCCGCGCGGGTGGAGTTTACTTCCGAGTTGGCGCCTCGTTCTCAGTAGCGAGTTCGTCAACTCCCAGAGAAGGCGGTTTCAGATGCCTCCGGTTCCGCTTTTCTTTGGAAGCGATACGACTCGTTTTCCTAGTTCGTGACCCTTTTGGAGCGCGTTCACATTTGTGGTTGGGGTGGCTGGGAGAGAAAAAATGTTCTACTTTCAATTCGCCGTGGGTTGTCAAGAGACTTCATCCCATCAAACCCGCAAATGATACAGCTATGTTCTGGCGCGGAAGAAAATCCCCACATGTAAGAAATCCTATACAAAGTTTATTACAGCTTTGTTCTGTCGTGAAAATTTAATTATATTTTATGATTTCAATTTTTTTTGGCAAAATTTTAATGTAAAACACAAACAATTGGCGTAACTTTTATTAGTGTAACGAATAGGCGCATCTAGATAAGCTGCAATTGTCTATAGCTACATACTGTTACATGGTCGCCAGAGGGGCGTATATGAGCTCGTGAGGGATGCAGGTCTTAATTAAAATAAAATAACTAAATTAGTTTTTTGTATTTATTCACACAGCTATTATTAACAGCATTAAATTATCTATCTCCACTATTACTCTTTTTATTTTTCCGTGAGCGCAATATTTAATGTATATTTAAACTCTAAATCATGTCCTTAGTGTTTCTGTTTGGTTATAGTCAATTGACTCATACTCATCATTAACACATGTTCAGTCTGTCTGCTACCATCATTTGCAATGTCTTTCGCTCGCGCATCCATTCCAATAGTCCAGCCTGGTAGTCGCACTTTTCACTGCTCTGATGTTCGCAGTCGCAGATTTTCCTCTCGCTGGCCACTTCCGTTGCTCTTCGTCGCTCTTCTAGCTCGTCGTCAATCGCTTAACGTCGCACAGTCACCCAGACTCCCGACTCTCATAAACTGCCGGCTCGGAGGCCCGTCGCACTTTTATACTATCGCTGGCCTTGTTCTGGAAGGTTCGACACACCCCGAGTCACGCTGACAAACTGGGGCAGTAGTAATGCCCAGAACATTCCTTCAATTATATCGGAAAGACACCCGATACCCAAGGTTCGGAAGTGGCACGCGCCCTGGTAGATATAACAGGCACACTTTGTAAACATTCCTTTGTGAAAAACCGCTGCGTCTCCGTTACAACTGATAGCGCGCGCGCGTTCATAAATCATCCGCGCCTCGCACGGTCGCAGAGCGGCCGCTTGTAACAATACGTCTCATGTTGCAATGCGTGCTCAAATAAAGTGGCATTTCTAGAAACAAGTGAAAATCTTGTAACGTTTTTACATCTCTATCCTCCAAATCTCATCGGACTGCCATACCTGTAACACGATGTGGTGCGAACAGCTTTAGAAATACTTATTTTCCTGCAAACTGCCTAACATTCCGCTGTGACGTTTTGCTATCAACAGAAAATGTTCTCTATAATTTTTTTTTTAATGAAAATGGGGTTGTATCTGGTGTTTTTAAGGTGATACCCAGGTACAACAGGAAAATATGGTCTGTGGTGGAGTCTCATGATTCAGGTCTGAGCGCCTGTTAATTTCCTTGAGCACAGAGGTAACGGGGCTCGTCTACTTGTTTAAGTTCAGATATTAGTTTATGAGGGCCACTTAACCAACGCCGCTGTTATCCAGTCTTATCACTCTATGTTCTCTCGAAGCCTGTGACACATTCCAGATTTTATAAAGATTTAACATACACCTACGTGAAACTGGTGCGTGTTTTGAGGCGAAGAACGCTTCGAGTGACACGACATTCGCAAATCTCTTATAACTCATTGAAACTCACTCCTCATTGTCTCCAAAGCAGTGGAAGACTGCTTCTCTGGAACCACTTCAAGCTTACTGATTACACCTGCGATACACGCACAGCCGTGATTTCTACTAATCTGAAGGAAAATTATATTTTTTTTTTCTTTATTCAGCGTATTCACCAGTTGGTAGAAGTATATTTACTGAATTTACGGTGCGTAATGAACCATATATTAAGATAACTGATTCATTTGACGAGTGTTGGGCTCCGGTTCAAATAATGCATTTCTTATAATCACGAGGCAATAAATCGGCAAGCGGTTTTGCAGTAGAACATCGCACGACAGCTTTTAAGCGTTGCGGTTTGATTACAAAATATCAATGCGCTTGACATCCTAACACCAATCCCAAGTTTCCGCAGCGGAATTTTTGTGCTGGAAAATGATTGTAGAAACGATATAATTACAATTTAAAAAACGAATTAAATTTTACAAATCAAGCAATAAGCGCTGATGGTTACGAAGTTTACGCATTCGAAATTTTCATTAACATATCAGTAATATTGCTGCTTGGAGAATACCAATGGCAGCGTTTTTTTTATCACTTTTATATTCCAAACTTTGTAAGTGGCAATAAATTATACAATAAGTCGAAATAAAAGCATATAATAACCCGACCAATGATATCTCGTATTATTTAGCCCTGCAAAACTGAATACGTAAATAAAAATTTAATAATAAATTATCGGACGTCTGAAAAATCCTGAATAATAACTAGAGGAAAACAAGTGCGATTTCACAGACGGAGGATTGATGATCACAGCAATTTGAGGAATGTCCCGGGAGCTACGCTGTGTGCGAGGCAGTATGAAAGCGAACATGGTGTGGAATTCAATTCCGAGCTCACCGGGGGGTCTGCTATGGCGAGGGAGTGACAGAGGCCCGGGAAAAGTCATACCGTTTTAGTGCTCTCATGCCTCGTGCACTCCCTCCTCGTCGAGTCAACACGTGTCGGGACACAGCAGGGTTCTAGTACAAGCACGTGTTCCTTCTCCCAACACGCAACTGCTCGCTTATTTGATTCTCTCCGCCCTTGTTAGTGGATTTTCTTCAGAGCAGTTACCGAACTGCTGTGCTTAATCCTTTCGGACCCGTTTTAATTTACGGGTTATGATGCGTGCTGTACTTGAGTCGACACGGTACTTGTTTCGTTGTCTCAGCTAATGAGCTGTAGACTATATGTTTGGCGTCAGTTATATGAACCAATTATGACTTACTTAGTTGTGTGCACTGTGTATGGTTGGCTTAAGATGTGACGGGACGCAGGCCAACTACTTGCGTGGATTCAAAAATAAAATAGGTTTGAAATTCGACTGAAATACAGGTTGATTATAAAAGAATACCCCAACTTTCAAGGTTTATAATATCAAAACCAAACAACCTACAACCTTGATTGACCAACAAAATGAACCGTGGAACCGTGAAGTTTGTTTACCATTCATTCGTAAATGTTCAATGTGACCACCATGAGCGGCCCGAACGACATCTAAGCGATAATCAAACTCGTTACACACTCTTGTCAGCATGTCCGGTGTTACGGTTTGGATGGCGTTCGTAACTCTCGGTTTGAGTAGGTGAGGGGGAAGCGAGCTCGCATTCGACACGTCAATGTGAAGGGGACGGTCTGATGTTTCCTTTGTGTGCCCAGAACGAGGTAGACGATGCCTTCATGTCTAAGCTGGTTTTTAGCAATGAAGCGACGTTCCATACAAATGGTAAGGTGAACTGGCAAAACGTGCGGATATGGGGTCAGGAGCCTCCACATGAAACAACCGAACACGAGCGCGCTTCCCCCAAACTGAACGTGTTTTGCGCTGTATCCAAAGACACTGTTTTCGGCCCTTTCTTTTTTCACGGTCCCACTGTTACTGGAATCCGTTATTTGGACATGCTTACAGATTGGTTGTTTCCTCAGTTAGAAGAAGCGGCGGGGGACTTCATTTTCCAGCATGATGGTGCGCCACCCCATTGGCACCTAGCTGTTCGCGGATACCTGAACGAGACGTTGCCGCAACGCTGGATTGGTAGAGGTGTAGCACGTGACCAGGTTCTTCATCATTGGCCCCCAAGAAGCCCAGATCTTACCCCGTGCTATTTTTCTCTATGGAGGTACATAAAGGATCAAGTGTTTCGTCCACCATTTCCGGCTAACATTGACGACCTCAAAACGAGAATTACGGACGCCATCCAAACTGTAACACCGGACATGTTGACAAGAGTATTGAACGAGTTTTATTATCGCGTAGATGTCGTTCGGGCCGCTCGTGGTGGTCACATTGAACATTTATGAAGATATGGTAAACAAACTTCACAGTTCCACAGTTAATTTGATTGGTCAACCTAGGTTGTAGGTTGTTTGGTTTCGATTTTATAGACCGTCAACGTTGTGTATTATTTTATATTCACTCTGTATATACAACATGTTTCATTCGCTCTCGGCCTCAGATGTCAACTCCTAACTAGGGCCACCTGTTTTTTCGCGAAAAGTTTTACGCGGAGGCTAGGCTTCAATACTCCACATACACACTCGCAGCCTTCCTGTGGCTATTGGCCGCTTGTCTTTGTGTGTAGACTGGCGCCTACATGGGTGAGCCAATCAGAATTAAGTTTCTCCGCTACTGACTCTTCGTGATTTTCGGGCAGAAACGATTCAAATGATCCAATCACGAAAGTGGTTCTGAACAAAAAATTTTCGGAACACAACTTGTCCTGAAATCTTTTCGTGAAAATCAGGTCCCCCTGCGTCATAACTATGTCCATGTAAAGAAATGTGCTACGGGCATACCTTGGTGTACGAGAAGCATGATGACGTCACACTAAGTTCTGTAAGTGTTCGCCATTAGCATCAATGCATGCCTGCACACGCCTCTTCATGTTACAGAAGGATGCCGTGGACACAGCAAGAGTCACAGGGTCTTCCTGCCGAATGTTATCAGGCAGTTCCATGCTAGAACGTGGCTTGATGCGATATACTTCCAGCATGCTCCGTAGGAAGAAATCCAGGCGATCTGGGTGCGCAAAGTCTTTTGGAAACGACACGATCTTCAAAGGAGGACGCCATTCATCTCACACTGTCGCCGAAAGTGTGGCAAGTTGCGCCAGTGCGGAGTTCCGCGTCTTGTGCCTGCCTGATTGACAAACTCTCAAAAGATACCCACGCAGACGTCGATATCCACTGCTGTGTTGGGAAGGACGGGAACAGTAATGTGGCATCTTGGTAAAGCGCACCCACACCCTGACTTTTCCATCATGAAAAGGTGTTCCACGCACAGTGTAAAGTATTCGTCGTAGCCTAAAGTCGGGTGTTCTGGGAACTAAGGACTGTGCCCTCCAGGCCTGCAGCCACAGTTTAAATTAGGAATCGATGTTAAAGACATTCCTTCTCAGTGCATCAATTTTAAAGATAATAATTTGAAACGAAAAGTATTGAATATGACATTTCTGAAGGAATACTGGCACGTTAAGAAATCTTGCCAATTTTATGTCGATATATTTGAAATTTACATTTTACAACAAAAAATCTAATATATATATATAATTTTTTTACGGGACAGTGTGTTCTGAGACATTTGCATTAGATATATTTTTGTTTTAAATAAGTTCTTTTAATAACTGTTGCTTTGATAGAGAATTTCTTTAACATCAATTCCGCATTTTAACTTTAACTTAGTTGCTGCAAGCTTGGTAGACACTGAGATGGAACCACGCATCGTCGAAGAACCACGCGTAGTCAAGGATTCTCGGATGTGCGTTGACAGACTGTCTGGAATAGTTGACTCTTTTTGCTTTGCCGGGAGGTTACATAAGTTGCACAGCAGTAACATGATACGCACGCAGCTCCTCGTCGACGTGCGCTTGTGGTAACTTCCAGTTCTTGGAGACAGTCTGTGCAACGACTTCCTTGGCGAGGCCAGGAATCCGTTTCTCACTTCCTGCACCGTTGCGTCTGGCAGTTCAGGGCATCCTCCTTCATGCACATCGAGCCAAGTTCCCCGTGTTTCCAGTTTGTTCGCCAAATATTGAGTGGAAGGCTTTGCAGGAGGTTTCTGGTCCCCAAACTGCGCAATATATTGTCGCTGGGACGGGTTTATGGAAACCGTTTTACCAGTACGATCGGATGATAAAAATACGCTTCTCCATTGAGTACCGACTCACACTTTACCCGAACAAAGACGAACCACTATCAGTTGCGTCACATCAACAGGTTATTACTGGGTGTTAAAGAAGAGTAATTATCTTACAACCCATGGCGCACATCAAAAAGTACTGAAAAGAGAGGCCGTCAAAAGTGGAAATAAAGGCGTATGTAACTTTACGTGAGACTGTATGAACATAACTTGCAGTAAATAAACGAGAGATCGTACAGTAATACGTTAAACTGTGGTCATCTAGAAAGTAGGATGTTAAATGTATTACCTAACTCCAGTGTATACGCAATAGGGCTTGCCGCCCTGTTGAAGGCGATTAAACGTGTTGGGTAATGTATTATCAAATGTTACCCGCATACAAAAGTGTTACTATCTCAAATACTTTGCGACTTAAACAGCTTCATTAAATAACCTTTTTTGAAGTGCTGTCGCGTTTTATTGTCACCAAACATTTGGTAATACTTAACCAGACACATTTTATTGCATGAAATAGGGTGGCAACCCTTAAGTATTTGTATGATGTAGGTTGGGTAACAAATTCAGTATATTTACTTTCTTGATGGCCACAGTTTAACGTTTTACTGTACAAAATCTCATTTATGTACTGCAAAACGAGTGGACCATGGGTTGTATACATCACTAGGGAACCGGCCCGGCTTCACCCGGTAACAATTTAGTTTTTACAGCGATACTTTGAAAGACAAAAATGGTTACTGTGGGTCACCCTTTAAAGGTTAACATATGCTATCGCGGACTTTTCTGTAGACCTTTTCGAGAGCTACAATTCTGTAGTAGATTAATTTGATGTATATATTATGGTTTAGTCATCGCAAGCCATGTAAGCGCTCTAAAAGCGGTTTTTTACGACTTGACTACAAACGGTTCGACATTTCTCTACTATCCTTACGTTAAATATAAATTTATGATACGCCAAAATCTTCCTCAATAAATTCTCTAAATGATGTTGAAAACCGCATCAAACTCCATTATGTAGTTTAGAAGTACTAAGCGAATACACATACAGACGCGGATAAGCGACTTTCTTTCATACTATTTAGAGATTAATATTATTTTACCGCTAAGAATAACGCACCGAAGTTTGTTTCATAATCACTTTATATACGTACTATGATTTATTTTTAAATAGCTCTTCGTCATTTTTACTGGATGGATGAACAGATTTTTTTGAAATGTAATTCATAACTAGATATTTTTTTTTGTATAATTGTTAGATAAGATTTTATCCAATCGTTTTGATTTTAGTATCTAAAAATGTCCTGGCGAAGAAACATTCTTGCAGATGATTATCACTGCTATTTTAGTTCGTATTCTAGCAGGAGCCTACGCGCGGACGGGTGCGAGGCAAGCTCAGGCAACAATTTTCATTTCAATTCACAAATTGTGTAAAGAACTTCCAGAGTTTAGTGGTGTTCTGAAGAACGTGCTACTCGAACTGTACTTGATTTCGGTGTTTTAATAACTAATTAGTAAATATTTTTCTTTACAATTTTCCACTCTTTTCTGGCGCTTCGTGGCTGACTTGTTGCCCTCGCACAGACCTCCTGCCGTAGAGACTCGAGTTCGATCCCCTGCGGTCGCGAGAGTGGAATGTTTCTCATATTAGAAACTTTGCGGTCTTTGCCTATAGCCGGTTATTTTACTGTCGGGAGGTTCCGCTTCCCCCCGCCATTGAATTGCGCCGTTCCTTGCTAGGACCTCGTTCGTCTCTATTTAAGTATTGAAGTGGAGAGATTTGGGCGGCTCTTAACATCGAGGTCTTGAGAGCCGATGAGGGCGAAGCGAGGCGAGTATGGAGCAGCGCCGGAATAAAGGGGCGGGGGAAACGGGATATCCCCGAGAACACTCGCCGACCAGAGAGATCGTCCGACACGATTCCAAAGTGCGGAAATCCGGGAGTGACCCCGCCGGGAATCGTGCCCGGTTCGCCTAGGTGGGAGGTGAGTAGTCTGACCACTACACCACCGCGGCCCCCTACTTCAGTATCGGCGTGTATCAGAGGGCACTAGTCCCTCACACTGCGTTTGTTTTTTATAGTTATTAGCTGTTGTATTTCGTTTGGCGCGGATTGTGATGAACGAACTGCAGATTGATTTAATTCTTCCTTACTTTTTGCAACATTAGTTTACTTGCAACACTTTGTTAGAAATACAGCTAGAGCGATTTGCTAATTGTTTGTAATAAGATGGCGCTCCGGAGGCTTCTCCCTTGGGAAATTTTTGACGTTGGATGTTGGCATTTGACAGTAACTAAACTTCATTCGTGAAAAAAATCGCGTGTATTCCTTTGATACTAAATAATTTTTTGAGCCCAAATGTGTAAATAGGTATGTAAATACTTGTACATTCCGCTAACTTCAACCCTTTTATTTAGCTGGCACGACAATTAAATTATCAGTAATTGAATTACACATTTACAGATTTCCCTTGTGTAACACTAGCGAGGCAATAAAATCACATTTTTATCCAACAGTATCATACTGCGATAACTGTAAAAGAATTCTGATTCACTGGTGAGGATATTTCCGTGGTATCCCCCTCCCCCTCCTCTTCCACATACGTATGACACTCCGCCACGCTTTGTTTGCAGACTCGTGGCTGTAGGCTGCTCATGGTAAAGTGAGTACTTTTCAGGCCCTGGTTACTTTCTCCTTTCAGCCATATTTTATTCTTTGACCACTTTTTTTAAAACTGAATATTGCCACGTAAGTAATAAACGCAGTGTGTGTATTCCACCGCACTCGGAAGTGAACGTCTAAGGCTAAAATGAAATAAATTTATT
>NQII01000528.1:485996-498820 GCA_002778355.1 Clitarchus hookeri | reverse complement strand
GCACGCACGCTTCCACGCACATTTCTCACGACTGCGTTGAAGGCAGGTCACGTGCGACGTCTGCCGTCGCCAGTTTCCGCGACGATGCGAGCCGAGGAGCTCTCTGTCATCATATCTCGGTGTGTATAAATACATTTTATTACAGTTTGGTGTGAATTTTATTTTCTCTTCCGGCGTGCTTTCGTGCCAAGTTCTCATTCTTCAAGAGAAATTTTTTTAGCGTTCACTTCTCGTCGCCCGTTCTGGTTTTAAAACTATTTAGCGTTGAGAAATTATTCACAATTCGATTTTGGTATTCTTTTACCGTTAATTTAAGCATTTCCTAGAGGTTTCGCGGGCAGAACTTCAGTGTAGAGTAAGCACTACACTATACTCTGGTTACGAAGCAGTTATTATTTCATTACGTGATTTGACGGCGATACCCGAGTACGAGTAAGTAGTGTGTTTAAGTCTGTTTTGGCACATGGGTGGACGGAGTTGGATATCGGATTCATCTGCCATCTTGGTTGACATCACAGACGGGTGTCAGAATAACCCGTTTCCCCCCTCAAAATAACATGTTAGGCCTTCTAAAATTCCCATTTTACCCCGCAGAGTGACCCTTTTTCACTCCTAACCGCCGAAAAATTAAAAAAAAAAAAAAAAGGGAAGGGATGCTTGCTCCTCAATGTGGCTGATAATCTGCAAAAGTTGTTAAAACGTCACCCACATTGAGGAGGCAGTAGGATATAAACATATCAGTGGTACCACCTTCAGTACTCGAAATGTTTATCTATGATACTGTCGGTTCAGGATGGGCGTGGGTAAAGATCAAATGCAAGTATATGTACAATCGAATGGTTAATAGCTTTAATTATTATAAACCCTTTCCATTTAACATGTGGGAGTGTATCGCGAAATAAGGATTATTTTCACTTCGAAAACGTGCATAAGACACGCCTTCCCATCTCATTCACAGGAAACTTGGCTATTGTATTTTCACCACTATTTTATCACAGTTTGAGCCAGTATTTCCGTTCACGTTAACCGCTGCCTACGAAATTAAACTCGAACCTTGCTAACTGTCCTCGTGCGTTGCGATCGTGACGGAATAAAATCAACGGCCACTTCGGTTGGATACATTCGGGGACATCTACTTCTCTCATGCCTAATCACAACTCTGCCATGCCGAAAATTATCTGAACCAAGATGATTTTAGTTCGTCAAAGAAGGTTTCATGGCGTAAAATAGCCATTACACTAAACTTGTTTTAGCTATTCTGGGATGCAAAAAAAAACTCATTAAACTTAAAAGCTGTTTAGCAGTCTATAGACAATCGATACGACATGGCAGATTTTAGTTAGCGATCTGGCAGTTCCATTACTTGTGACGACCATTAAATAGTCAATGTGTCTGCAAACTATAGAGCTGGTATTTTCTTCTTTTAATTTTTTTTCATCCAGATTTGGGAAGGGGGATTTCGGCTTCCAGGGCGTCTATGTCAATATCGCTCACAACGTTTCGGCGCACACTGCAGTTGCCATATTCAGGGTAGCTGACGTAGTTTGGATAATGTTTTGGATATAAGTAGTTTCTACGTGAGCTGAATTCTTCGATTTACAAGAAGTATTTAGAGCAAAGTTCTGCGTTCACGTCTGAGCTAAAACCGGCGGAAACCACTGCTAGAGAAAGTCGTATGCGAAACCTAATTTTATTTCAATTAAACTCAATTTATCAGAAAACGAGTTTTTGTTATTTAATTAAAAATAATAACTTATCGATGTACCCAACTGTAAACATACTTTTATAAGTTGAAACAAGAACGCTAACAACCTAATTATTAATGTGTAATTGAATAAACGGCCAGAATAGAGAGCGAAGGAAAATGCGTTACAGCGAAGAAAAATAGACGTGTTTGAGGCCAAACGAAGAGAGATAATATCAGAGTGAGAGTGAGAAAGTTTCCAGAGACAGGATGCTGGCTTCTCTTGGACGAATTCTTCGTGCCTCAAGCACTCCACTGGGACAGTGGAATAACACTCATAGCAGACCCAGGCTCGCTACTTGTAACGAAATAGCGCTCACAGCAGAGCCAGGCTCGCACTCGCGGGAGTTAGAAGACGGCACTACACCTCCGTCAGCAGCTGACCGTCGAGCCCACGGCCAACTATGATTTAAGGACTATGAAAAGGCGTTGCTGTGCGTGAATGTCCGGAAATATAAAATAAATAACAGAATTTGAACTACTTGGTATATTGTGAAGGGGTTTATTTACTGGCTGTATATTTTTTAACCATTCAGAACCAGTGTACACAATTGTGTAAGTTACGCACGCGTAGGTAATTTCTGTTCTGGACTGCACACTGCGAAACTCAAGGACCAATGATCTTACCTGTGGGTAAAATATTCGCAACCCGTCTTACTGGTCTTGGTCATTATTGGTTTGTATAACTGTGGTCGAACACACAGCCTACAGCTCATTGTCTGTAACAACGAAACAGGTGTTGTGTCGACTTAAGTACAGCATGCAATATAAAATGTTTCGTTTCCAACTTCTGACACCGTAATTTGAAGTGGGTTTGAAAGGGTTAATTAGCAAATCCAAGGACATACCTACAGCTGTAGTTGTTACAATGTGTGGTTTTTCGAATTGTTATGGCACAATTCAACCAGATATTTGATCTAGTTCCTTGATCACATTACCATGCAGTTATATCTTCAACAGTTTCTTCCAGACAAGTACTTCGCTCAGCTTTAAATCATGGTCATACTTAAAGCAGACAACTGAACCTTTGGTATGGATGGCTCTGGTAGAAATGTTTTGCGAAGATTCTGCGAAGATTTTCTGCGAAAAAGTTAGCTATAAGACTCATGTTAGGGAACTTTTTTTCTTCGAGATTTTCCATAATCATAATTTGATTGTATAGGTGGGTGGTATGGCAGGTTGGTCTTGTCGGTTGGTCTAGCCAGTTTTGCAGGAACTGGTCTCGTCAGGAGTTAGTCGTGGGCTAAGTAAGTCTCGTCAGGAACCAGTCTTGGGCGGAGTAAGTCTTGTGTGGAGTCGGTCTTGTGTTCAGTCAGTCGTTAATTAGTAGTGTTATTCGGTATGGTGCCTTGATGTCAGCAGCTAGTAATTGACAATTGTATTGACTGTGATTTTTCTAGATTTTTCGAATTCAATGTTATTGGGGTAAGGTCAAAGCCTACAACCAACAAGCTGGCTAAATCGACAAAACCTCTGGCGACTAAATTGATAATTAATACACTAGCACCACGTAGGTGTTGAAAATTAATACAAATGACAAACGAAAAACCCAATATGGCGGGTGGAGTGTATTTGACACAATGAGCAAATGTGAGTGGGTAGGGGAGGGGAATGTTAATACAATGTGATTGATTGGAGGGGTCAGTCGTCTGCTGGACGTCGTGCTGTGGAAAATCTCTGGAGATGTAAAATTAAAAAATATTTCATGAGAATTTATTTTTTTTAATTCTTAGGAAATTGTTGTTATTTTTAACCAATTTTTGGCTCAATTTCAAAGGTCACCAAGTTAAGGTAAAAGGTCAAGTTCACCTGTATCCAAGATGGTGGTAGTAGTCAGTAATGTAATATTCTCGCTGACTTTCATGAATTGTTTCCTATTTTTACCATTTTTTTCTCGAGTTTTTGTTTTCAAGGTCATCCAAGGTCATGGTTACAGGGTCAAGGTCATGTATAAAGGTCACTTGGGTCCAACATGGGGGTTGGGTGACATCATAACATGGCAGCTGGTCGGTTCCAGTCCTTCGTCCCCACTAAGCCAAAACAATATAAACTTAATTTTTTTATCAAATTTTAAAATAAATTTATGATAAACAATTGTATGTTTTTAAAATTATTTTAGCAGTTTGTATAGTTTTTTTAGACATTTTAAAAACAATTTTGCGAATTTTTGGGTATAGGCTCACCCAATGTCATGGCCATGTGCTCAAGGTCAAAGGTCACAGTCATCTACATCCAAAATGGCAGTCAGGTGATGTTACAACATGGCAACCGGTCGGCTCCGGCTCCCCATCTTTTCTGAGCACAAACATTCCAAATTTTAATTTTATATGTTTTCTAAATAAAATTTTTAATAAATTTGTAATACATTTTTATTAATTTTTACAACTTTTTAAATTATTTTTTATATTTCTTGCGATTTTTGGAATTTTTTGGATTATATGTCAAAGGTCAAGGTCACGTGGATGCAGTATGGCGGGCAAGATGACTATCAGAACCAACATGACTGATGGTTAGGTCTGACTCCGAACCCTGGACCCCTTGTATCAATTTGGCGTACATATCCTATGTCTATAAAATCAATATGGCCGCTACTGCTCTGCCCTCTAAAATGACCCCCCCNTGGCTCGAAAATTACCTTTCGGGGGATCTTTTTTGCAGCTGGTGGGATCGGTGCTTTTTTAAGGGAAAAACGGTAAATTTTGAGGGGATTAGAGAAATTTTGTGGGGAAAAGAAAAATTGGAAGGGAAAAAGAGGAATTTTGAGGAAAATCTAATCTATTTTGAGAGAAAAATAGGGGAAATTTGAAGGAAGTATGGCTGTCGGGGGACTGGAATGACAGTGCATAAACAGCTCCGAGCTCCGGTCCAAGGTCCCGATGTGATGTGCCGGACTCGTCATAACCATCCTACTAGTGTAGAAACTGACGAGTTAGCCTGGGTCTTGCAGGATAGCTGTGCCCACACATTCACGTACACGCTACCGCACACACATGGCGTGTTCACACTTCAGTGTTCGACATTTAAAAAAAATACTGAAAACAGTGTTATTTAATCAAAGTGCTAGTATTGAACAAATACTATTACTTGCCCTATTCGGCATATCTGGATTAATTTGCAGGCACCAATATATGTTGAGTTTGACATCCTTGAATGTGCCAAACATCGGTGGAATACCCTGAGTAACATTTTTTTTTTTACATGCTACAGACAAATAATTTTTTAAGGTAGAAAGGCGACTTTCTTACCTCTTCCCGTCAGTGCCAGTTTTAAGAAAAATTTGGAATCCCCATCCAAATACGAAGGTCGGGTTGACTTTTCAAAATGTCGCCATTTAAAAATGTAGTAATTTGGGTTCTAGTTAACTATAGGCTATTCACGGCAAAGTGAGCAGTTTTGAAAGCCCTCTCATTTCGAATAATAGTCAATAAATGTATTTTATTGTAGCCTTAGACGACAACTTCAGAGTGCGGTGGAATATACGCACTGTGTTTATTATTTACATGGAAACATTTATTTTAAAAAGGTAGTTAAATTGTAAAAAAAACGCCTGAAAAAACAAAGCNAGGGAAAAACGGTAAATTTTGAGGGGATTAGAGAAATTTTGTGGGGAAAAGAAAAATTGGAAGGGAAAAAGAGGAATGTTTAGTGACTATACGAGGTGAAGTATCGTGTCAGCGATAATGGGGAAAATTCGTTGTTTTGGAACTTTCATTAAAACGTACTTAACTAGTGTGTTCGCTTGCCGTGGATTCGTTGTCTCAGATTTTAAATAATACCCTCGGAGAGTGTTTCTGCTTGCAGTTGAAAGCGGAGTCTTGCCAGCGAGCCAATATTGGTTGCGCCGTCTCATCGGCTCCGCTTCTGTAGTTCACGCGCGCGCCCTCTTCAATTTCCTGTGCGTAATTATGGCGCCTTCGCGCTTGAGCGAGCTCCCCTCCTGCGTGCGCGCGATTAACTTGCAAGCGCGCGCGCGCCCGTTTCCAGGCCCGAGGACGTAATCAACGGCGGCGTTTGACGACCTGCCACTTCCTTCTGATAAAAACAAACTCAGTATGGCTTCAATGAAATGTTGTGCGATATAGTACCTATCCATTACTTAATATAGGCGGTTCATGGTAAGGCGAGCACTTTTCAGGTCCTAGTTACTTTTTTTTCACATCAGCCATTTTTTATCCTTCTGTCACTTTTTAAAATAAGCATTGCCATGTAAGTAATAAACATACTGTATGTATTTCACCGGATTCGAAAGTTAACGTCCAAGGCTGCAATAAAATATATTTATTGACTCTTATTCAAAATGAGAGGACTTCAAAAAATGCTTACTTTACAATGTACAGCCTATACCAGTCTACGTATAGTCTATTCGTGTTTTCTTTACACTTTTTGAAACAAACCTATGAAATATCACCCTATGTTTGAGTGGATTGGTTGTTTTCTAAGTACCTATGTCATGTATTA
The DNA here is from genome assembly GCA_002778355.1 of Clitarchus hookeri. Taxonomy (NCBI): domain Eukaryota; kingdom Metazoa; phylum Arthropoda; class Insecta; order Phasmatodea; family Phasmatidae; genus Clitarchus; species Clitarchus hookeri. The sequence continues at coordinate 492,618 of NQII01000528.1, read as the reverse complement.
TAAGCGTATTATACATGTGTTAACATAAAAGTACCTTATTTTTAGTTAAATCAAACGTTTACTTACATTCTGTCTATAAATTATAATACTTAATTTCTAATTAATATGAATAAATACAGGGAGAAATAGTTTTTATGCAAAATATTTATTTATCTGATTGTGCACGAATCCTGTGCGTTCCCCTTTGGTTGAATTTACTATACTTGGTCAAGCCATGTTTGCATGAGGCGGAAGAATATCCTGGAAGTAGAATTTTAGCAGGGCTTCAGAAAAGTTGGAAGTAATCGTTAATTAACCATGTTAATCATCACAAAAAAAATTAGCTCTTCCCAGATATCTTCTCGAACTAGTGAGGGGTAACGTTTGCGAGGAAAAATGGTAAAAAAATATCTCTTGAGATGATTTCGTCATTTCTTTATATTGAAAACGGGCGTGTTGAGAAGTTAAAAATGGCATCATCATAAATTATACGTATGGAATAACTGTTAAATTTACCTAAAGAATAGTAACGGAAAGGGGTAGTGATATTTCGCGAAAAGTATCAAGACAAGATATATTTCAAAACACGGTGGGTTATTTACCTACCTTGATTGGCTGAATTCCTTTTCGACACGTGTCAGCCGTCTGCACACGAATCACGAAGGAGCCATGCCGATGTTGCCGAATGCTGAGTGGCCCTGTCAAATATGAAAACGCCTTCTGAAGCAGACAGCAGCCAATGGCCATAGACAAACTGCTGTTGGGTACTAATAGCATTCAAGTCTACCGTATACTCATATTTTTTCGCGAAAAATCACTAGCTCTATCTGGTAATGGAGTAATAGAGAATATGGTTTCCTACAGTCACAACAGTTTGACATTAAAAGATATGTGTTCAAGTTCATAGTTATTGTGTTCATTAGCAACGTGGCCCACCCACGTTTTGATTCTGAAAACATACAAATTGATTAGACCTGAGAATAATTAATTTTTTCTTATGTCTTTCTTTGTAGCTGCGAGTATGCTTGAAGTGGGATGAATATCTAATTTAAAATAATTAAAAAACATGATCCGGTAGACTCGTTTCGCTCATCGCATAAATGTTTTTAAATTTTTTACGTGGTTTCGCAATAGTGGAAATTGTGTTTCGGCAATCTCATTTCGATTATTTTTATTTATAAGTGACCATAACTAAATATACTTCCGCTGCTCTGATAAGCGTAGTTATCAGCTATCAGAAACTACTAATATAAATGTTTTCTCCTCTAACTGAATCTTTTACACTTCTTCGGCGCAAATACATTGACATTTTCAGTGTTTCATTGTCATGTAAGGCATGTCAGTTTTCGATGTTAAACATGTAATCAAAATGTTTTATTTTGCCGAGTCGAACTCGATCTTCTTTAGTCGCGTGTCGTACTCTTGTGTTGATCCACTGGGCCGTATGAATAAGGTTGAGCAGGTTCTCTTGAGGAGGTTCTAGTTAAGCTTGCTGAGTACGTCCTCAGTTTGGTATGAATAGGAATAGCAGAATGACTGTTAGCAGGTGCTCAGTTGAGTCAGTTAGCATGTCCTGTTTTATTCATATGAACCCGAGTACCTGCTCACGTTCTTCAACATTCGAGCACCTACTCAACTTTATTCATATGACCCAGTATGTGAGATCAAGTCATGTGACAGTTTCAAGTGTTGTAAAAAGTTATACCACCAAAATGTATAATCGGTTTATTTTTAATCCTTACAGTGTTAAATTTTTGGCTGGAGAACTTGCGCCTAGTGTTGTAATCAGAGTACTCAAAAAGGACGTAAATAGTTAAGTAGCCACAGTGACGAGTGAAGTATCTTGCACAACATTAATTGTGTGTTCGGTTTACAATATAGCATACAAGTAATAAATTAAGCGAGTGTAAGCAACTGGAGGTAAATTTATGTGTATGAAAACGTACATTTGCTAATATTAGCGATGTTTATGGCCACATCGTGTAGAGTTCGCGTCTTATATATTTTTTCTACATACGGGGGTCTGAGGGCATACCATCATATCGCTCCATATACGTCTATATCTTCATGACAGACGCTTGCTAAGATTGTCCAGCTCTCCTTTAAATAGCAGGTCTGAGCCAATCACAGAACGTGCGCTTACGTCGAACTTTCATAGTTCTTGTATAATTAACAGTGCCATTGTATACGGGTGAAAATTCTTGAAATAATCAAAATTAATTGTTAAGTTTGTGAGACAAGATGAACTCTGTGAAACACTGATGGAATTTCGGGAAGTCAGTGGTGTCCCGATTCTCCTCGACATAGTGCATTTTCTGGACTTTAGTCCTTATAACAGGGTCTCATTTAGTGATAATAACACGAACACTTCCGTGTTGATAGTCCGAGGTTCAATGAACGCGTGTCTGTTATTAAATGGGTTTTGATGCTCGAGTATTTGGTTCCAAAACCAAGGACTCGTGTGCTCGTAAATGGCAGGTTGTTATCGTCTAGACTCTTAGACCTTCCGTGCTCAGGATGTGTTTTTTTCCTAGTTTTTAAAAACTCTGATTTCCATGTTGTGCTGCAGAACATAGTTATTCAACGTTTCCATTTTAATCGCTCATCTCTTTGGTGCTAAACGGGACTCACTCATTCTTTTGATATGAACTCGTAGACGATTGATCACACTGCATTTTTCTTGAAACCTACATTTCGGCAATGAATAACTACATTTCGAACGTTTACGTGCTAATAAGAGATGGCATAAGTAAAATCCACAAAATTCTACCGCTAAAGTTCAGCAGATGGTTCCTCATCGAAAAGATAAGTAGAAAAAGTATACACTGTTGATCAACGAAGTGTAAACCAATGAAAATTGGGTGCCGATATCAACCAACTTCCATAACGAAGGAGAGGTTTGATGATAAAAATGGTGGCATTGTGTTTTACCCATGCCCCCATTTTCGAGAAATTAACGCAAAATTGCCCAATACTGAATTGCGACGTCTGACGCAAAGGTATCGCATTCGCAGTGTTAGAGCATAATGCAACAATTCCTCGAGAACGATGGCGTGTAGGGTAACTGTACNAACGCAAAATTGCCCAATACTGAATTGCGACGTCTGACGCAAAGGTATCGCATTCGCAGTGTTAGAGCATAATGCAATAATTCCTCGAGAACGATGGCGTGTAGGGTAACTGTACTGGCGGTCCTTCTCTCTATCCTGTACAGTAGATTGCCGGTCCTCAGGGAACAACCCAAACATGCTACAGTGTTTTATTTTTTTAAATGCACAAATTGGCTTCAATCTCTTCCTTCTTTGCGGAAGAAGAGGCGGCGGTGGCGTATTGGCCAGGGCGCTCGCCTCCCACCACGGCGATCCGGGTTCGATCCCCGGCGGGTTCACTCCCGGATCCTCGCATGTGGAAATCGTGCTGGACGATGCCGCTTGCCGGCGGGCTTTCTCGGGGTACTCCCGCTTCCCCCGCCCTTGCATTCCAGCGCCGCTCCATTCTAGGGTTTCATTTATGTCATGCCCGGGGATGACGGTCACCTACGGGTCCCAGCTGGAAAGACCGTCACTCGGAGGGTGTTGCCTTGCCCTGGGTGCACTCCCCACACGCCATTTATTTTTTTCTGGAAGAGAGTTGATGCCGGCACTAAATTTTGTATGGTTTCTACTTCGTCGTTTAACAATGCTTTATCCAGAAACCTCAGGATCTGTCTTTTACTCTGGGTGTGGTACTGGCAGTAAACGTCTGATTCAGCCCCACTTTCAGGGGTGGCTACACCCTCCCGGAATAGACTTATTGTGCATGTCGTATAAATCTTTATACTTATTTTTTTTTTAAAGAGGAATCACCTACTGAATTTTCCATCTTGTGTATTATATAATCAAGACCAGAACTACAAACCGGAACATACGCGCAAAACCGCGCGAAGTTGTACTGTTGTACGTTCGTTGAAAACACGGCCAGTGCTCTGCAGGGAGTGAAGGAGCGGGGACTAGATCGCCTGCTAAGAGACTGTGTCACGGCGAGTTATCTTGGTTGACGTGAGCTTTCTGTGGTCGAACAACCGACTGCACGTGAAGCGATCAAGACGATTTGTCACCAGAGAGTAAGCTCGTATCGATTCCGAGTGCTCGGAACTCAGTACTGCTTGTTCGTGTACGAACCAAGGAATAGCGCAAAGCAAATGACCAAACTCTCTCTTTGCTCGCATTCACTGCAAACTTAGTTAGTGAAATAAAATTAGTCGCTTGATAAGCATAGAATATTTCCTCGTATACCATTCTGTGTGCGTATTTTCTTTATATTTGTGTAACAAATTTTTTTTGAGAATCGGCGTGATTGTTCGGGCATTATCAAAAGCATCATTTTCGGTGGTTTAAAGTAAAGAATAGTCTCTAAATGGCACACCTAAACTCTTAGGGCAGTAAATGTGATTATCAGAGTCCACAAATTCTTACTCTAGGTCTTTTGTTTTTTTCTCTCTTCATTTTTTTTTGTTACAGCACACCTAAAACAGCTTCACACGTATCCTTATACAGTAATTAAAATGTCTAAAAAAGTTTTTTTTTTTCATTTGAGAAGTTTCCTGCTTAATACGTTTTTAAATTAAGACTTTTATTAAATGTTCCTGGTTAATAAGCACAATTTTCAGTTCCTTTACAAATATATTAAGAGTGTTTTACTGTAAGATAAACGGCACAAAAATATTCTGTATCACTTGAATGTGTTGTATTGGGGAAGGCCTAGCCAAAGCAAATGTAATTGAACAGATGGTTTAACACATATGTCGCTGGAAAAATAAACTTTTTATGTACTTCGTGACTACACATAGCTCACAGCACTCTAGATCACTTTGGCATGTCAGTTGCACAGTTATTAAACAGTCATGTAATATCGTTAGTACCGGGTATGGCCTCCCAGTGGCGTGACGAGGTCGCGAACACGTCGTGGCATGCTGCAAATGAGGCGGTCCTACTCCTCAACAGAATCCTGAATGAACCCTTTGGGTGTTTCAGGTGGGTTCGGGCGATTTGCATCGGCTTTCAAGACCTCGTTGTTAATAGCCGCCCAAATCTCTTAACTTAACTCGGACGATTTGAAATCGCGCGTTTTAACATCCTTCCTGCATGATCCAGGCAATTCATATCGGGCCACCTGACTGGACAAGGTATTCGTGTGATGGACGCTTCCTGTAAGAAGTTCTGCACGATCCGTGCCCTGTGTGGACGAGCATTATCGTCAGTGAGGATGAACTGGTCGCCAATGTAGGCGCGAAAAGCATGCACAACAGGTTCAAGAACTTCTTCCACGTAGCGCTGACCAGTTGGGGTGTTGTTGTGCAAGAGCGGCGTACATCTACCAAGCATTATTCCTGCCCAGAACATCACACTGACACCACCATGTGGATGGACGTCGCGGGCGCACGGCTGCCTCGCTTTAGGTCCACTATTACGTCACATCCTCACAGGCCGTGAGTCAGGATGCACACACACATGTGGACATTACGTCCTTCCATGAGGCAAGCTCCCAGTTGGTGTGGTGTGCAATTATAATCTATTATATGATGTTTCCCTGATGAAGTCATTGTTAACTGTTGAATTTACTATGTTATCTGGTATTGGTAGGCCCATGCTTTGTATACTTTTTCCTGACAATGTCTGCACTTGCTTTTCAATTTAAATGAATGCAAGGTGAAAAATTTCGTCATTGAATGTTGCTTGTGAATCAAATGGTAACAACGCCTGTTAGTATATATCTGTTATAGATATATATATGCTACCACGGGTTTTTTTTTTAGGTCTTTTAATTTTACACAATTCTTTACTACATGATGTTGTTCCATCTTTAACGGTTTAGACAGCGTATTGCAAGAGAGCGCGCTGGCGGCAAACCTTTTTCCTATTTGATTCACTATTATCGTCACCGCTTATTCTTTATGTTACTTTACGTAACAAAATATATACTAAAACTTGGCCAGAGAACATAGGTATGAAATAAATAAAAAAAACACGTAAATCGGGTACGTGGTTCTCGAGTGATAAGCGCACTAACAGACAGACAGAGAGACGTTGAGTTTTATAATATGTATAGATTATTATTTCAACTAAATGCAAGTTTCATTTTAATCGGAAGAACCCTCCCACAGTCTTCCCTAAGACTTTGCTCGTAAATACAGTAACTAATGCAGAATTAAAAGTTAGCTACTCCATAAACTTTAAACTTAGTTCCCCAGAACTCAATTGGCTAGCTTCTCGTAAATTAATTTCGTACTTTAGTAACATTGTTTTATCCTACCCTCGCGTCGTAAAAACATGTAGCCCCATTTCGCATCCAATTCTAGAAACTAAAAAAAAAAAAAAAAAACATTACGACGAATAGCAAATTTACGAACCGATACGTCTTATCTGCTTCAGTGAGTGTAAATCGTTAATGATGTGGTTTCGTTTCGAACCCTTTTCGGAAACGCACCTCCTCCTATGCGGGCAGTTAACGCTTCAGCAGGTGAAAAGCGTGTGGGGGGATTTCCCCTTTGGCGCGTGCATACTTCCAGGTGGCGGGCCATGCACGCTCGAGAACGCGAGAGTTCGCAGCCACAGACCCCGTCCCCCAATTTACCCCAAAAACATTCCACCCCCTGCGCGCGGCA
>NQII01000528.1:449196-485880 GCA_002778355.1 Clitarchus hookeri | reverse complement strand
TTTTGACCTTTTCCGAATTTACCCCCAGACCATATGCTCTCCTTTTTAACTTTTGTTTCCGTAGTCCGGGTTGCCGCATCAAACAAAATGTAGTGCCACTGCCAGTCGGACAGAAGTCCGTTCTGAAAGAATCTTTTGCTTCCTCTCTTCAAAAACCTCCCTCGACTTCCTACCGCCCCTCCCTCAAACCTCGCAACGTTTATTTCTCCCTGTCTCCCTTGATCATCCGCTGGAACGTAAATTTCATCATTTCTTCCACGCCCCATCGTCCGCCCCCCTCCCCCCTTCCACTCGTACTCCATCTCCTCTTCCTTAAATACGTTCCCGCGACTCATAATTTGCCGTTTTCTTCCCCAGACATTCAGCTGGACGCCAGCCCGTATATCACGGAGCGATTTTTTTTATTATTTTACTTCCGCCACTTGCGTCTAGCTGAGCGTCTCACTTTCATCCCCCCCATTTTCTCTTTCGTGTTTTGTTTACATTCCAATTTATCTCTGAACGTAGCAGCATTTCCGCGTTTTCGGTCTGGAGATGAAAGTGACGTTTATTTATGGCGAATTTGTAGCCTGTCCGGTCTCTTCTTTGTCGGATTCGGCCAAACGCGCGGAAAATAAAAGGAGAATTCTTTTTTTAATGTCGGGTAAATCTTTGCAGTATTATGGTCAAGTGATATTAATTGGTTACTCAATGTTGTCTGGTTTTTTTTTGTTTAACACTACATCTCATTTCCGTTGAAAATTAAAACCAATTAGCGGGGAAGTATAAAAGAGAATGAGTTATTCGGTAACAAATTAAATCTCGTAGAATAATTATTAACTACAGTTAACATTTTAATTGAGTAAAATGTGTTTCAAACGGAACAGAGAAAATACTTTTAATTTAATGGTTTAAAAAAAGGAAAGCTTTTGTTTTTAGTGCTGTTGTAAGAAAAATCTGTGAACAAGACCTTCGTTCCAAGAGTTAAAGGCCGAGCAGAATCAAACATAACTGCACACAGGTAAATATATGAGTGAGTGGAAGTATTTGGGCGGCTCTTAACAGCGAGGTCTTGAGAGCCGATGATTGAGATAAGTATGGAGCGGAGCAGGAATGAAATGACGGAGGAAAACTGCATCGTCCAGCACGATTCCCATTTACGATAATATGGTGATCCGTCCGGGGATTGAACCCGGTTCGTCTTAGTGGGAGGCGAGCAGACTAACTGCTGAGCCACCGCGGCCCCAGGTTAATTTATGATTTTTACAGACACTGTGCAGCGTAAATGAGAGATTTATATATTTTATAGTGAAGTAAAAAATAAGTCGTACAGTTAAATAATCAAATAAAATACTTGTTCCTATATGAAAAAAATTATTGCATTAAATTTACTGGAGAAAAATGCTGCTTGCTTTCTTTGTAGAAGTCGTATACGTTTGACACGGGTGAACACACCAAATCAAGACTAATTACTGACGGACAAATAATTAGAGACCTGAAAAATTTGCTGATTCATTTTGGGACAAGCTAGAATTCAAAACACGTGTGTTTATGTAACTTCAGCCATTGGACCACACGATGTTTGACACCTCCTGGAGAACGCTGGCCCAATGGTCGCCTTCCACTGTGACAGCAGACATCCAATGCGCAGTTTATGTCGGCATATATGTACGTAAGACTGTAGAGTCTAGCCTGCAGGTCATTGAACTCAAACATTTTTCGGGGTTTCTACATATAATGTACGCGCTAGGAAAACTGAGGAGGAAAACTGACTTTATTTGCTGAAATACGTCATGAAATGGATGGTTTGGTACCCCCAATCCCCTTAAAATGAACACGCGTGCATACGTAAGTACAGGAAATAAACCTGCTAAGCGTTGTTATCAGTATTCTGGAGAAAATTAAGCCTTTTACTGTCTGCAGTTTAATGGGACTTAATAGCAAAATATCGAATGTAAATGTGTTTGCGCGTATACGTATCTCTGTGAATAAATACTCTAGGAATACGACTAATTTCTCTAGAAAATTTCTACTGCCATCACTTTTTTTTTATCCTATAAAATATATTCAACGAAAAAAATTTCGTGTAGATGGTTAAAAGTGGCATTTCTAGAAATTCCCTGCACATTTTCTTTTCGGGAAAGGAGAAAAGTACAAAGTGGCATCTGTAGTTTAATACACTGGCTTTCATTGCGTATGTTAATGAACTACTGTTGCTTACATAATTAGTGAGAAACGCAGCTTCCTGGGAATGTATACCGCTGTACTGAGGAGAGCCGTGGCAGTTCTTCTTTACCACCAGATGTGACCTTGAAGTGTTTAGAATTGTTCGCTAGGGATTCGCCTTAAGGCGGATGTATCGCCTCCACTGTGAAATTATTTACACTTTTTCGTAACCAACTTTATAGACTTGATAGTAAAAATCGAAGTATGTTATGGCGAATAAGATCACTAAACAGAATTGCTGAAGGAAAAAAAAAGGGGGGGGGGGGTTCCACTTGTATCTGTATTTACTGATGCGAGGCAAAGATATTAATTAATGAAACATTAGATTGTGGTTACATAAATAACAAGAAAGCAGAGTGGATTCCAAAACAACTGTTACCATGTGTCTATGTCTTAAAAGGCTCGGATTTTAACTACTAAAATAAAAAAATAAAAATAAAAATATATACGTATACATACATATACATACACACGCACACACACACAAGATTGCAGTGACCTCTCCGCCGTATGAGTGTTCAAAAGACTAAAATAATTTGGTAAATTTTTAACGTATCGCTTTCTTTTTCATTGTGATGTGAAATAATAACCTAAAAAACATATAACAACGGAGGAAAATGACTTTACAAACCAAGGCAAATTCTCCCATAAGAAATCTCGTTTTGTTCCTAACCTGAGTAGAATAAGCCTTAATTATAGTCAACATTATAGGAACGCTATTTCTGTTGGTTTCTGCTTTCCCACTTACCATCCTCCTATTGGCTCACGTCACACTAGACCACACGATTCCTGCCTCCAATAAAGTTCATTACACTCTGGCTGTCAGCCAATGGAGTGCCAAGTTGATCGTCACGCAATCGAATAAATTTTCATGTGTAACAAGTAATACATTCTACCATCTACATTGTTTATTTCTGTTGTTTGGTAACCATTGTTTTTATTCACCGTAATTAATGTTGATGCGCTGCGAAATTACATTTAGATCCTGGCAAGCATTGATGAAACAATTAAACTACACCGAGAATAAAGATTTTGTCGAATCACACAATCAAGGTGGTTAAGCGCATCCAAATTAATCTTTTGTATAGGGTCAGTAAAATATTTTGCTATTGAAACCAAATTTTCTTGTTTTTCTTATTTGGTTGCCCGAAACAAAGACTTGGTTGGTGCAACTACGCTCATTAGACAGTTTCGGTTGCTAGAAAGGAATGGAATCTTTATCAAGATTCGAACCTAAATCATAAGTGAGATCATGTGTGTTCAAGTGCTGCAACTCAGCAAACTCATCTACAGCGACTGATGAAATTGGAATGTTTTTTAAACACTTACATTAAAAATACTGAACGTGTGAAAGTACATATTTCATATCTTAAAGCATTCCTTTTTAGTTTCCTGTTGCAGTTGTGTTATTGGATGTTTCTACCGTTATTTAGCACCAATAAAAACTGTTACGATCATTATTTTCACAGAAAATGCAAAAAAAAACTTTCGAGCTATATTTTCGAACGAAGACAATCATGAGTGGCCAAACAAATTTATACAGTTGATTAAACTAAATATTTTGTTGGCAGTCTAATTTCTTTTGGCCAAACACAGACGTTTTATTTATTCAATCGTGTATTTTGTTAGACGAACAAAATTAATTTTGTTGCTTTTCAAGTTTTTGTTTATCCAAAAAATATTTTGTTGCGGAGCTGAATATATCTTTGACCCTATGCCAACAAAGTTTTTGTTGGTTGGAGCAAACCTTTCTCTCGGTGTACAGCCATGCGAATTTCGTTCCCAGTGACAGATAAATTTGTATTATTAGTACAGTCCTAGTTACACTCGGACTGGGACGTGCGAAGTGTTAAAAAAAAAAGTTACAAAAATGTGGGAAAACAACGTTGGTTGTCGAACGGATTTGAAATGTCGACCGCTGGTCCGCAGCGAAGCAGAGCAATGAGAGACGACGATATGCGAGGTGGTAATAACCGTCTGCGGTGCGTAGCGCAAGGGTGGAACAAGAGGGAAGGGCTGAGCGTAAGCCGTTACCACGGCGCACCGCTTGCGTTGCCAGATGAACACTGCTCGCCTACAAGGCGTAACAGAGTAGATGGCGCGAGGGTAGGTGCGCGGGAAAACCTGCCCGAGGAACAAAACAAACGGCGAGAGAGACACGAGCGGGGAAAGTTCGCCAGACGGGAAATGGCGAAAGGGAAAAAATTGGCTGTGCGAAGAATACTGGACGCTCGTGCACTTACGACTCGATGTAGGAATTTGCTGAAGGCCCGGATCTCGACTCAAAATTTGCACAGCACCGCCGGTCGGGAAATTACATTGACAAGAAAAAAAAACTAATCATCAGTATCATTTCCGTTCTTATTTTCTACCGGTAGACTAAGGGCGACATTCATAAATAAACCTCGAGCGCCGGTTTTGTCTAGACAGTCTTATTTGATGTCTTAAGTTCGTATTTACATTTCGTGGACATTTATCCAGCTTGTCAGAAAAATGTGCAAACGCGATGGTCTTCACTAAGGCCGTCTTATTTTCGCGTATCTTGGAGTCTGAATATATCTGTTGCGTAGTCGCTGCTTCAGATCGCAATTTCGAACTAGGTTTCACAGACTGCCGAAACAAATTATCGTTCAAGGAATTCTTTGGAAAATAGCGGTCAGAAATATTTTTGTAACACTGCAAATAAATTAGAGTAAATTTTAACAAAACCCTGAGTGTGGAATTTGTTAAACGCCTGTTGAATTTTAACAAGTAGGCGTTGTAGGCTGCAAGTTACTCGTAGTTATGAATNTTTTTTTTTTTTTTTTTTTTTTTTTTTCAAAATAATACGCTGTATATATACAATAGTTAAGGTGTAGAGTCTCAAAAAAATCGTTGGTGAGTAGTTTCCAAAGAAATCACTGTAACAAGTACAGACATTTTGTACTGTGTAGTTGTTGAGGCATTTGTCAAGACGGCAAATAAGCCCGTTTTCACCACGTTCGTTGTAGGCCAGTCTGACTGCTGCTAAGAGGGGACACGCCTACGGTGATCTATGTCTGTGTCTACACAGATGATAAAGCAGACTAGTTGCAATGTTTTACGTGAAGCAGAGGCGAACTTCCTGTTCAGAATTCTAACGAGTCCAACATTTCATTTATACCTGCGTACACCCTGCTAAGTTAATAATCTCAGTGCTTTGATAATTTTCCCGAACATGAACTTTTCATTTCCCTTAGCTCAAAGTCAAACGACTATTGACTTTTTCCAGTTACACGCAAGGCGAGTGTCGTGTTCTGACAATTATCTGAAACATAAAAATGTTGAATTTTCTAGCTACTTCAATTTTTTTTCAACTTGTTAGAAGTGTTGGATTTCTTTAAGTCGATGCATTATTTATTTGCAGTTATCCTATTATTCACGTTATTAAACTAGCTTCAGAGTTTATGCTTGGTGTTCCTTTTAGTAGTATGTTGGGAATATTGGTAGTGGTGGTTGTATTGTTACCAATGGGACACTATGGTGTTAAGCATAATGACCTACACAGATTCAAGTATGACGGAGTGTGATGGTACGTAACGGTACAATGAGTGTAAGAAACAAGGTAAGTATAATGAAAGTATTTACTAAACAATAATTGCATTTTGATTTCATAATAATACAATACAATTAATTTTGTTTTGCCTGAGAAACCGACAAGTATAAAATACACCAATGTTTAATTAAATCCCCATACGCAGCATTTAAAATTCTCAACATTAAAATGACTAATTTCTACTGACTGGAAAAAGTGAAAGAAACGGGGCAAAGCAATCTAAATGTAAGTGCGAANCTGGCCAGTCCACAGCTATAACAAAAGCAATAAAAAATTAACGGCTAAACGCACACGAAGGTAGCAGTGAGAAAAGAAGGCCTTAAACAAACTGCAATTAAAAATCGGTACTCCTTGACTTCGGGCATGATACGTACCGCTGTCAACCCTCAATTCAAAACTTAAATGGAAACGTAGGAAAAGGTTTAAGGCGGGGAAAGGCACCCCAAGGTAGCGAAGCGTACCAGTCTGCCGTGTGGTACCCTATTGTGATAATCATACTGGTCTGCTCAGACCTAACAGAAATATTACAATTTACTGGCTGACGTAAAACTACAGCACTCCATGAAAAACACGGTGATTAGGTTTATCACGAACAAACGGCCAAAGCCGACAAAATGTCTGCCTCCATTAATAATACATTTAAAAAAACCAGACTGCATACCTTGGCGCACGTTGCCGTAGAACCCTATAAATACTTATGCAGACCAGGAATATGAGCTGACACGTCCATGACGACCCCGTAGAAGTGAGCGACCTCCAAGTGCCAGGCCCGGTGTATATACACGAATGCACCCCCTCTTCCAGCGCGACGCACACTCCCCTGAAATGCGCGGAGCAAAAATTCATCGGCAGCAAAGGGGGCGAGTACATCTCGATGGAACAGCCTCGCAATCATTTAAGGCCTAGCTCAAGCTTTATCAGCCGAATATGTAACTCGTGGCATCGGCGACGACTGGGACACCACATTACACTCAGTGACGGAAAAATTTTGGCACCTTCATAGTTCAGCACCCAAAACTGTCCAGTTCAAGCAAATTCAAACTACTAATAGGGTAACGTGCGTACGCCACGTTACAATATATTTCGTCTATTTGGAGAGTAGAGTTGAGTTCCGAGTTTCGTGTTCGTCTCACCACACCTACTCTTACTTGATGCAAGTCCAGCAACAAAGTAAAAGCCTAGCTGGGCATAGTTCTGTCTAGCTTCAATTCTATATTGTTGCACCAGGAGGCCTAAAAAATCTGCGGGATCCAATAAGTATGGTTAAAAGAAAGTGAGCCATGCGCGTTTGCAGGCATACGTGACGGGAGAAATGGCAGGCCACCCGCTCGCAACATTATTACGAGAAACACGTATGAGAGAGTTAATCAATGCTTCGAGTGTTAGGCTGCGGTCACGCGGGACACAGAGACTGTGTTCAGCTATGTTTAGGCTGTTCACGGTTATTACAGCACTTTTGATATCATCTTTAGAAAAATGCCACTGTCCCTACCTGCATATGTTGTAACAGGTACGCTGATTGGCAAGCGCCCGGTAAATTTGGTAACGACGGAGGGAAAGTAGTTCCATGTCTAAACGTCAAATTAAAAGTGTTAAGTATACGTTTATGAATACTGAAATTATTTATTTTTCTTTCAGTTTTTTTTTTAACGCATTTAAGTGTAAACATCAACAAATTTGTGAAATTGTATTTTTTTAGAATATAATTTCACAGTTTCACTCGACCGAAGAATTTTACATTTGGCGGAAGAAAAGACAGTGTGCATACATTCACCTATATGTTGCCGATCGCTGAGAAAGCTTTTTCTACCAGTTTTCCATAAGTAAGAGCAATGTGAATAAGTACTTGCGATGTCCAGAGTAACTGACGACACGATTAGTGTAGTGTAATTTCATCAGATATTCAGTTTTCTCTCTTTTCGTATGATCGTGGACGTTCGTTTATCGTCTTCCGCTTAATCAGCCATGCGTTTTGATAAGGTTTATTAACTAACAAAAATCGTGTGAGTGTTCCACCTTTTATTAAATATTAAATTGCTACGTCCTGTAGTGCTAACCAGGGCGACACAAAGGCGCAAAACTAAACTTTTCAAAACATTATTTAAAGACATCATTTTCAGCAGAGTATATGTATTTGTTGAATGTCTTTAAATGAACAAGAGTTGTTTTAGTTAAGAAAGCATATTTTTCATATAAGAAACAAGTGGGTGCCATTCAAGAAGGTTTATATAACAATTATAAAAAACAGCGAAGGTCTCCCCTGAATGATAATGTCTTATCTACAATTTTTATAGCAAAATACTTTGGCTTGTACTAATTATTTTCACACACACTTACAGCCATTTGCAATTAACGGTATCCATCAAAATAGCGTACTCTATCCAGAAAACAACTTTTACAAGCATTATTTTCAAACTACTGAGGGACTCCCAAATGTTCCCTTTTAATTCCATGATCGGAAGTGTCTGATAATACTTTATCTCAACGTGAGGTCCAGGAGCTGCTTCTTAATGAACCCGCTCTTACCCTGGCTCATATAGCACCGAAACATAGCTCCCCTCCTCGATCAGGGGCTTAAAACATTTCATTTTTAATTCAGCCAATCAGAGGGCTGAAATATAAGAAAATAGTCTCTTTTGCTTGTAAATATCGCCACATGCCGCGCTGCGCTGCTTCCGTATGACAACGCTCCAGGAAGTCGTGGCTGCACTAGCGCTGCCAAGCGGCGGGCTTGGAGACTCTTCACCGCGCCGGCAGTATAGCTCTGTGCGTGGCGACCATCCACGGCGTCTTGGCCGTCGGTGCAGCCCCAACTTGACCGGCCACCATGGCTGCCTTGCCCAAGGCAGCACAGGATAACGACGCGGTGTTTCCGCATCAACGGTAGGACATCTTCACATACTTCCATATCATTTCGCGAGAATTTGCGAAAATACGGGCGTGCATAGTAGACTATTCAGACGTGTTGCTAAGCGGGCTGTACGAAGCGGGCAGGCGGAAAATTGTACGAAATTGAGATTCCACGTCTAACAATAATAAAATAATTTTAAAACTGTTGGAGCTGTTGCTATCAGTGTAGCCTCCATTCATTGTCAAAAACAAATAATATGTGAGGAAATTGTTTTAATAAAAGTACTTTTCACGAAACAATGCACCAACATAACACCGTATAGGCTCAAGCTACCATTGAACGTTCTACTCCTGCATGGTTCGTCTGTATAAACGAGAGTTGGTCGTAAATGCTGACTCAACCATGGCATCAGCCATCTGCAGTTATCACTGTACGATAACGTATCTGCAGCTCGCTTTTTTTCTGCACTTCCCTTATCTCTCATCTTCCAGCAGCGTTTCTTTCGTGCATATAGTTCATGAGATCTCCGTCTAAATGGCGCAGCGTACAGTTTAGCAGTACGTGGCGCTATCCTACGAGGAAGTTATGAACCACATGTGTTGTCAGTGCTTAGTTTACCTTGAACGGAATATACCTACGTGGTAAACACTGCTCCGAACTTTATCCGATCGGAATTATATCTGGTTTCATGTAAACTGGTTGTGCAAGCGCATCAAAGCGATATTTTTTTTCTGCGTTGAGCACTCATTGGCGACTCTGAAATAAATGAACACCGTTATCAATATGGCTGTGATATACGAAAATGTTCTGCTTTCGCCGAAGTAAACAGAAAGCCAGGTGAAGTACCGATATGCTACGTACGTCTCCAAATAAACTAGAGTATTAAAACAAAATAAAAAATTCTAACAATACGTGATTAAAGCGGTAAATAATAAATAATAATTACGAGAGCGTGCTTCTCATTGAATTATTTGATCCTGTTGGTGTTCAGCGTTGTATACACGTTTAGATGTTCCCTTTGATAACTGTTTAATTGAACGAGCTTAAATTTGGCTGCCGTAGTATTTTAATACTAGCAAGCATATCCTTAGAGAATTGCGTCCTTGCATATGATTTAACAAAAGTGGCTTATCGATGCCTCGTATATGGGGAGAACAGGAAGATACGTGTGTACTCGTACTTCCACATGAGAGAGAGAGAGAGAGAGAGTTAGTTTTATCTTACTGCGGTGAATGTGCGTTCAGGTTAGGATTTGTCACGTCGGATGCGGCACGCGAGCATGGCCGTCAATGGTATTGTTAACCACATGTGCAGACTCGAGATGTAATGTTGTCGACACTTAGTGTCGCGGGTTTTGACCACGGCTGCTCCTCTTGTACCTGAGCCCATAGGATACATCTTTCTGAGCAGTATAATGGAGAGTGCACCTCAGGATTTTCTATAAACATTCAGTCTTGTGTTAAGGCTTTTTCAGGCTGTTAATTCGCACATCAGGCTGTTAGATGTGTGTGCAGTCCCCCAGACATTCGTCCAAGAACGAGTAGATGTTTGAGCTCGGTCAGAGCTCTAATAATTGACAGAATTTGAATGCTGCCAATAGAAAGAGATCACACCCTTTCCAATCGCAGTGGTTGGATGTTCTCCACCCGAGGGTGGTTCCACCTCACCTGTCAACAGCAGAGTACGGAGTTGAATCCGAACGTGCCACCTTGAGCGTAAGTAATGGGAGGAGTAATTAAATCGACAGCGAAAATGAACTGTGCCTTCGTTCTGGTCGGTTGTACCTGGCACTGCTAATTTTGCTACATTAAGGAGAATGTACACCCGCCATACTGTGTTGTTGGTTTTGTTGCTTGTATAATATGTTGCTCACTGTTAAAAAAATATATATATATTCCTTCATTTTACGAAAAAGTGCTGGTAACAATGTATCCAGGGGTGTTCGTAAACTGTCCGTAAAATTACTGACTCATTAATTTCCAGAAACGGGCTTTCCGTAAATTTCACAGAAATTCCCGTGATTTTACGGAACCTCTCCGTTTATTTCCTAGTTACTTTTATGTACTTACAGTTTAAAAAAAAACAGATAAGGAAAAAACATTTATTTTTTGTTATGTGCGCGTTATACCGCGTATAAAAAAATATTTTATATCTGCGCGAGATTTGGACCCGAATCAAAAAAATCTATAAGTTTATGATTGTAACCACTCGCCTACATCGCTCACGTGAAATATTGGTATATAACTTTTGTATTTCTGGTACAGTCACATAAGAAACTTTTTTCAGTTTCTCTTAAAAGTTAGTGTATTTTAAGTGTTGGTAATTGTGTCAGGGGACTCTTGCTAGTTTTTGATACTTGAAGGAACAGCTTTAAGTAGCGTGGATTACAAAACTGCCGCAAGAACTATAATTTTCTTGTTACAGTGTCGAACAAAGCTTCGCGTAGACTCGGAGTGTGTTCGTCTCCGAAACCCGAGGCTGCAGGAAATATGGGGATTTCCGTATTTTGTATTTACGGAACTTGGCTCCGTTTTCCGTCATTACGGATTTGCGTTTCCGTATATTTACTTTTCATTTCCGTGAATATTTTCGTAAATATAAAGGAATTTTTTTTCAGTGGTGAAAAAGACAATCTCGAAAGCACGTCTTCGCCCAACTACCTGTTGACGTTTCACTGCAGTGCATAGATGACAAGGTGACTATGAACTCATAATTACGTCACAATTTTAATTCTGCCAAAAGTTAACAATATCAGTATTGTGTCCTAACTTCTTCATACTACTTTCGGAATTTTCTTTTTTTTTTTTTAAGATAAACAAGCTAGACAAAACCAATAATCCGATGTGGCTAGGAAGGTTCCCCTTAAATCAAGATGCGAATGGTAATTTCCTAATATGCTAGGATAGAGAATAGCCATTTGTTAATTTTTTTTTCCTAGCAACCGTAGCTAGAATTGTTGGAGATACCGGGAAGACGTTAGTTCATCGTAGAAGACTCTGTTTTTAAATTGATGCTCCGTCTTTATTTTCGCGGATAGTATCTTAGCGGAGGTTGTCTGCGTATAATGGCTGCTTTGATGTTTTTTTAAGATAGGTTTAGCCGGGTGCCGCTTTGCGATTTTTCTCCTTCCCGTCTACCCGGGCGTATTCATCGTCCTGGGTTCATGCATTTAACATTTTTCCTGCGAACTTCTCCCCCACTCCTCCTCATCCCCGTTTTAAACTTTAACCGGCGCGCCATCCCCTAAGTTGGGGGGCTTGGTTAGGGAGAGAAAGTGGAAGGCTCTTTTTTCATTCCCCCGGTCTCTACATCTTTATTTTTCTCCTCCTTGCCCCNNGCCACTTTGTTTCGGTCGGTTCATTTTTTACGACGGTCGTGGCTGTGCAGCTGGACGAAGTTGGGGCTGGTTTTACGACCCAGATCTGCCGCGGCGCGGTCATTCGCCTCTGCGTCGCCCCGCGCTGCCACGGTGTGTCCCCCGCCCCGGCGTGTGATCCTGGCGCGCTGAAGGCTCAGGCAGGTTGGAATAGCCTTCCACCCTCGCACTTATCTATCCCGTGTTCCCTGCCCTTACGTTCTATGCCCGCATGGAGTTCATGGACTTGGCGGACAATATGGTCAAAGCTGTTCAGCCACGGTTTACTGATATAGCAACAATTAAAGTTTAACGCAAATGCAAAATCAAGTTAAATATAACTTTAATCTAATTTTCGTAGAATTATGAGCATTTTAACATGCTATTCCTAATAAAATTTCAAAAAGTTATACTACTACAATTTTTAATTTCAGCTGAAATGCTTTTTGAAGTCTTAGGAATGCCACGAAGATATTTCTTTGAAGTCTAGCATGTTCTTCGTCTGCGATTTAGCGTATAACTTCCGACTATTTTGAATTATTCTTTTTTGTAAAGCTTAAAATTAAAGGATGTTTGAGCCCTTTAAAATATTTACATGAAATTTATTTCTCTTCTTTAAATGACATCAACAGTTAATTTTATTTGTGGACAAACCTGATAATTATTCACAATTTTCAAATGTGTATGGCAAAACATATAAATTATGAATTTCCATATCTCCCGTAGTTAATTTTTGTATGTATATATATTTATATTTGTTTTATCAGTTTTCACCTGACTGCTATTTGACGTAATACCACAAAACTATAAAATACCCTAAAAATATAAAAAGTCAATTTTGGCAGTTGAACGTGCTTTCGTTAGGGCCAAGCAGTGGACTTAACTAGGCGCATGTCTGCCTCCGAACTTTTCCCGGAACATCTGTTCAGATGCTTTAATCGAGTAGCAAGGAGCACATGCTGCTCCACACAATACCGAGACGTTTCTTCCCTATTTTCTTATCAATCACTCGTACACTGTCAACCGCGCAATTAAACACCCACTTCTGGCCACGATGCACGACAGTTCCCTATAGTCTGGTCGCGGTNCGTAATACCACAAAACTATAAAATACCCTAAAAATATAAAAAGTCAATTTTGGCAGTTGAACGTGCTTTCGTTAGGCCCAAGCAGTGGACTTAACTAGGCGCATGTCTGCCTCCGAACTTTTCCCGGAACATCTGTTCAGATGCTTTAATCGAGTAGCAAGGAGCACATGCTGCTCCACACAATACCGAGACGTTTCTTCCCTATTTTCTTATCAATCACTCANCCGAGACGTTTCTTCCCTATTTTCTTATCAATCACTCATACACTGTCAACCGCGCAATTAAACACCCACTTCTGGCCACGATGCACGACAGTTCCCTATAGTCTGGTCGCGGTTTCTTCACACTTTTTTTAATCAAACCTTTGAAAAATCGCCCTATGTATGACGCGTTCGGTTCTTTCCTAAGCACGCCACGTATTACAATTATTTTATACATGTGTTAACATAAAAGTATCTTGGTTTTTTTTTTTCTGAAACTAGACTTTTACTTATATTCTGTCTATAAGTTATAACAATTCATTTATATATATTATGAAAAGATGACAGAAAGAAAAAAATCTGTTTCGTTAACGCTTAGTAAGAAATAGTTCTTATGCATAATAGTATTTCACTCATTGCGCACGAATTCGGTGTTTTTTCTCTTTGGTATGTGAAATTTTCTATACTTGGTTAAGCTTTGTTTGTGCGAGGCGGAGGAATATCCTGGAAGTAAACCTTTAGCAGGGTTTCAGAAAAGTTTGAAGTAATGGTAACAGTCTATACTATTACCCGTACCGCCGCGGACTGACTGACGAGACCCTGGTGGCCATTACTTGCAAAACAACTCTGGGCAGACACATCACGCTACAACCCAAAACGGAATATGACTGCCCCGCGCTCATTTCGCACTCTTATTTCGTCGCAAATCTTTCGCTCTACACTGAAGAGCCAAAAAAATTGGTACAACTGCCTAATATCGTGTAGGGCCCCCGCGAGCACGCAGAAGTGCCGCAAGACGACGTGGCATGGACTCGACTAATGTCTGAAGGTATGCAGGAGGCAATTCACGCGATGAATCCCGCAGGGCAGTCCACAAATCCAATCTGCGCCAATTTGAGAAAGGGTTGCACGTCTGTCACGTTTAATGATTCTCTCAGTCGTCGTTTGTCCCGTTCTTTCACGATCTTTTTTCCGGCCGCAGCGATGTCGAAGATGTGATGTTTTACCGGATTCCCGATATTCACGGTACACTCGTGAAATGGTCGTACGCGAACATCCAAATGTTATCGCTACCTCGGAGATGCTATGTCCCATATATCGTGCGCCGACTATAACACCACGTTCAAACTCACTTAAATCTTGATAACCTGCCATTGTAGCAGCAGTAACCGATCTAGCTGCCGACCGCATCGTGTTACTCTGATTGGTTCCATACCTCTGTTATTTGCATACGCACACCTATACCAGTTTTTTTTTTTTTTTTTGCTCTTCGGTGTATTTCGCTATACATAAACACCGATGTGGTACATTTGCGAATTATTTCTTAGAGTGCAGTCTGGAGCATAGTAAGGAGACAATCGCTCAGGATGCTGAGACTTTTTGTGCTATTTTCCTTCCATGAAGAGCTGCAAGTCTCACCATATCGCGCCAAGATACTGCACCACATACCTTCATAAGATCACCATCAGCACACAAAAGGCTTGTGCGTCCATATTCCAGACAGGACACGCCCAATCACCCTAAATAATTCAATTGCAAATTCTTCACGCCAGACGAGTCCCCATCGCTGTCGCGTCGAGTCCCCGTGCTCTCGGCACTACCGTCGTCGAATCAGCCAATCGGTCGGTCCCTCCAGAGGTCCTCTCTGGTGACAGATACGTGAGGTTGGACTAGTGATGGCAGTGGTTGAAACTCCGCATGCTGGAGAAGATATTCAGGGTTCACTCCTCGATGATGAGTCGATGCCTCGAGCGGCGACACAGCTCCAGCACTGCTCTGGACGTACAGCGGATTGGAGAGTAGCACAACTGCCGGACCACGAGTGGTTCTGAGTTAGTGGATCCCGGTGATAATGCGGGAGAGTACTCGAGGCTCACAAACTCGGGGTTTGTGCCTGGACAGCTGTTGTATTTGGCTTGAGGTGCCTGCGTTGATTGTATATAAGGCTGATTCTAAGCTACAGGTACAAACGCTGTGAGGTGATTCCCTATGCAAAATAAGGCAGGAAACATTATACGACCTATGTCCTACGGTAAGGGAAGTATGCGCCCTTCAAGAATGACATAGCAAATGCTTTTAATTCTACATAGTAACACCTATTCGAGATGATAGAACAATTCCGCGAATACTGCTGTCTTGAATCGAGATATGGATTTTGCGAATGGTGATTGGGTAAAATCATCCCCATTCGTTGTGAGAGTATGGGGTTCCATGTTACTGCCCCACATATGTGCAAAACCCTTGGGTGTTTATCGCTCTAAATTACGCCATAATCGTAATGTACATAAAAACGATGTCTTGTTGTAACTCTCTAAGGCGAACGGTTGTCGAGGAAACAGGTGAAGTTTGTAAGAGTACCTGACGGGCAACCAATGGCATATATATATATATATATATATATATATATATATAATATATATACACTAGCTTTTACCCGCGACTTCGCCGCTTGGTTATAGTAACAAACTTATAGGGAGAAATAACGGTATTTGTTAGTAGACAGACACTGATCATAAACACAGAACAGAGCACTATTTTAGGACGCTACTGTACACGATGTTGTAAGTCTTTCCATCTGGCGCTAATATGTGGAGATTTTGGGCATAGGCCACACGCGAACATGCGACATAGAGCTGGCCATGAGAGAAGCACGGGTTTTCCAAGTGCACCCCCGCTACCTGTAATGTTTGCCCTTGCGCTTTGTTTATTGTAATAGCAAAACTAAGCTTGAGAGGGAATTGCAAACTTTTGAATTAGAACCGGAGGTCTGTGGGGATTATAGGGATCTATCCGGGGGACGATTACGTTCTCGCCAATTATGTTCCGCCCAAGTTGTGTGACGCGAAGCCTCGTCCCGTTACATAATCGCGGTGCATCTAAATTTCGCATAAGCATGACCGGAACGAATAATTTTTATTGGAGCTTATGCGAGGGCACACCTGACAACCCTAGAGCATTCAGGAACTCTACAGGATATGAAGTGCTCTGTTCTGTGTCCATGACTGTGTCTACTGACAAATACTCCGTTGTTTCTCATTATGAGCATTAAACATTTTACATATAATGGGCGAATATGGCACAACCCATCTATTGTCTAAGGTCACGAACGCCCCTCTGAGAACCTTGACAATGACTTTCCTACCACCATCTTCTGGTGCTCTGCGTCTGTATAACGGGTAGCCTTTGTCATTGTGCACTGTTTCTTTTAGTTGCATTCGTGGATATTTTTTTGTACATTTCCAACCTTTCATGCAAGGCGATGCTGGGTTATGCACGCCACATGACCGTGAACCATGTTTTGGAATATGGTGTCGTACAAATCTTTATATAGTGCTGGATCCGGAATCTCAGCGCTTATTAAGTCGTCTATTTGGTTGGGACGCACCTTCTCGTTGAGCCATATTAGGATGTGCACACGTGGCAAACCTCGTTTTTGCCACTCAATGGAATACATGTATCACTGTACGTCTCCGAATATTTTGCCTTTGGTAATAACATTCATTATATTTTGTACTTTTAAACGAAAGACTCTGGCAACTAAATCGTGTCTGTCAGTACCTTTTTGTCTGGGAATTGGCTCCTCCGTAATTTCCTTCCATGAGGGATTGCAAGTGAAAGTGGCAAAAAGATATGGTCTACCGCAACTCCGTACATAAGCGAATGCATCCTGGGTGTATTCGTGCAGGTAGCGGGGGCTGTTGACGAATGAAGACGGAAGGATTACCATTTTACATAAATACCTGGGGTTTACATTAGCATCGCTATTAATAGCATCTTGCAGATGTATGTAACTCTCAACTCGCAGCTTTTTTTATTTAAAGAAATGTAGCGGAGGCGTTCGATTTATACTTTGATATACATGTCGACCAGAAACTGATGAAAAAGTTGTCTGTATCGTGCGAAGAGGTTGAAATCATTCTCTCGCAACATCATGTGATACGCATGAAAATCCACACCCGAAACCTTTTTGTTCGGAACAGGCTGTTTTGTTAAATAATTAATGAGTGGAATTTCTAAATGACATCCCTCTTGTCCTTTGCTATAAATCAACGGATATTGCAGGGCGTCATAAAACTTATGAGTGTCGGTTACTAGTGTAAACGTATTGTCATGTGCTCGCAGGACAATGTCTCGTGGTGAGAACTGGTCGCCGCTCACCACTGCAACGATTTCATTAATTAAAGGTGCATTGTAGCGCCTCTCATGCTCTCCACGTGGAGTCCGATCAGCATGGATTACTACCTTAAAATCCTCTTGAGGCAAGTTCTCTAAAGCGGTTTTAAATGTGTTTATCAAGGTGATGTGTTCATGCATCATTCTTTGAATTTTCAACACCGTGTCTCTTTCAACTCCTTGAATAAATTGGCAACGGTGGTTTGTTTCAATTTCTTCGTTACGAATGAAATGAACCTGCAAGAATTTATGCTGTTCATTGACAACTGGAAAAAGCGCACCTATTCTATGATAAACTTGCCATTGAACAGTAAACGTTGGTGAAAATCCGGGCATTGTTATCTCCCTGTCAACTCCAAAAGATTCCATTTGGAAACATGAGCTGTACTTTCTGATCCTATTTAAAAAGCGCCTTGATTCACNCTCGTGATGAGAACTGGTCGCCGCTCACCACTGCAACGATTTCATTAATTAAAGGTGCATTGTAGCGCCTCTCATGCTCTCCACGTGGAGTCCGATCAGCATGGATGACTACCTTAAAATCCTCTTGAGGCAAGTTCTCTAAAGCGGTTTTAAATGTGTTTATCAAGGTGATGTGTTCATGCATCATTCTTTGAATTTTCAACACCGTGTCTCTTTCAACTCCTTGAATAAATTGGCAACGGTGGTTTGTTTCAATTTCTTCGTTACGAATGAAATGAACCTGCAAGAATTTATGCTGTTCATTGACAACTGGAAAAAGCGCACCTATTCTATGATAAACTTGCCATTGAACAGTAAACGTTGGTGAAAATCCAGGCATTGTTATCTCCATGTCAACTCCAAAAGATTCCATTTGGAAACATGAGCTGTACTTTCTGATCCTATTTAAAAAGCGCCTTGATTCACCAACGTCACACATAAAGAGANCCAACGTCACACAAAAAGAGAGTTTTCAGATGCTGTTCTGACTCACCAAGTAAAGGAAGGGCAACTTTCCCGCTGGAACAGCACATCCCTGTGGTCTCATCTTTCCATTTCAAAGCGCTACAGAACCCCTGCACGATCTGTCCATGAGTCCGATAACAATAAGCCTGTGCTTCTTATAGTCAATTAAGGGATCGTAATGAAATGCGGCGTCATAAAATACAGACCAAGTGTTTCTTTGAAAAGCTCGTCGACGTTCCGCTTGGAGTTCCGCGTTTGCGATTCTTCGCGCCTGTGACTGTTTAAATGTTTCGGATGCCCTTGAAGCAGCCTGTCGTTCTGCTTGTTCTTCCAGTCGTAGTTGGGTCTGAACAGGCGTTTCGGAGGCTCTTAATAGGGTTCGACGCTCAGCCTGTTCATCTAAATGAAGCTGCGTTTGTTCACGCATTTCTGAGGCCCTCAAAGCGTCTTGACGCTCTGCCTGTTCATCTCGACGGAGTTGAGTATCAGCAGGAGTCTCTAATATCCTGAGATGTTCCTGGCGTGCGGCCTGATCTTCGAACCTTTCCTGAATCTGAGCAGGCGATTCAGCGGCTCTCAAAGCAGTTTGTCGTTGTGCTTGCTCTTATCTTCTCAGTTCGGCGTCTTCTGAAGACTCTTGCGATAAAGCAAATCTTTTCGCTTGTGCTTGAGACGATGCTCTTGAAAGACTTCATTTTCGTTTGCTAGGCATTATTTATTTAACAGACCATGAAAAACTAAACAAATAAAAACAATCGAAAAAGTAAGTAAAAACAAATACCAAACCAACAAATCAAATTCAAAGTGCAAATCAGTACCAAAGTTCAAGCCAGTCTAATAAATTGAACAATATTCTTATATTCCTAAACAACAAAACCAAAACGAAAAGCGAATCAAAGGAAACCAAAAGCAAATGCAGTCAATTGAAACTATTTGAACGTCATATATTGTCAATTTTTAAAACTACAATTGGTATGTCGTTTAACATAAAACGATTAAAGGAAATTACATATTGAGTAAATTTTTTGAAATTTTTCTCGCGATAAAAAGTAGCCAATATCACCTCTCAGTCCTCCAACTATTTCTGAGCAAGAAATTTCGTCTATCTGTTGCTCGGTTGCGACTTTGCATTCTTGAAGTTGTATTGTTATTCCGTTTGTGTACTTTTTCATTNCTCGGTTGCGACTTTGCATTCTTGAAGTTGTATTGTTATTCCGTTTGTGTACTTTTTCATTTTCCAATAAGAATTTTCCGGAGGGAATAAGATATTTTCTCGGGATAAAAAGTAACCTATGTCACTTCCCGGCCCTCCAACTATCTCTGTGCAAAAAAATCACTTCGATCCGTTGCTCCGTTGCGACGTGAAAGGACAAACAAACAAACAAACAAACAAACACTTTTTCATTTATAATATTTGTGTGGGTGCGTGCGTGCGCGCGTGTGTGTGTGTGTGTGTGTGTGTATACAAGAAACTGTCTACCACATTTCACCGACAGTTAAATTAAAAAAAAAATCTATACTAAATTATTTACTGGTCATGAGTTAACAGTCTTGCCCACTAAGTAGAAGCTAAAATCCNTCTTGACGCTCTGCCTGTTCATCTCGACGGAGTTGAGTATCAGCAGGAGTCTCTAATATCCTGAGATGTTCCTGGCTTGCGGCCTGATCTTCGAACCTTTCCTGAATCTGAGCAGTCGATTCAGCGGCTCTCAAAGCAGTTTGTCGTTGTGCTTGCTCTTATCTTCTCAGTTCGGCGTCTTCTGAAGACTCTTGCGATAAAGCAAATCTTTTCGCTTGTGCTTGAGACGATGCTCTTGAAAGACTTCATTTTCGTTTGCGAGGCATTATTTATTTAACAGACCATGAAAAACTAAACAAATAAAAACAATCGAAAAAGTAAATAAAAACAAATACCAAACCAACAAATCAAATTCAAAGTGCAAATCAGTACCAAAGTTCAAGCCAGTCTAATAAATTGAACAAAATTCTTATATTCCTAAACAACAAAACCAAAACGAAAAGCGAATCAAAGGAAACAAAAAGCAAATGCAGTCAATTGAAACTATTTGAACGTCATATATTGTCAATTTTTAAAACTACAATTGGTATGTCGTTTAACATAAAACGATTAAAGGAAATTACATATTGAGTAAATTTTTTGAAATTTTACTCGCGATAAAAAGTAGCCAATATCACCTCTCAGTCCTCCAACTATTTCTGAGCAAGAAATGTCGTCTATCTGTTGCTCGGTTGCGACTTTGCATTCTTGAAGTTGTATTGTTATTCCGTTTGTGTACTTTTTCATTTTCCAATAAGAATTTCCCGGAGGGAATAAGATATTTTCTCGGGATAAAAAGTAACCTATGTCACTTCCCGGCCCTCCAACTATCTCTGTGCAAAAAAATCACTTCGATCCGTTGCTCCGTTGCGAAGTGAAAGGACAAACAAACAAACAAACAAACACAAACAAACACTTTTTCATTTATAATATTTGTGTGTGTGCGTGCGTGCGTGCGTGCGCGTGTGTGTGTGTGTATACAAGAAACTGTCTACCACATTTCACCGACAGTTAAATTAAAAAAAAAAATCTATACTAAATTATTTACTGGTCATGAGTTAACAGTCTTGCCCACTAAGTAGAAGCTAAAATCCACCAAATTTGGGTAAATAATTCACAGTATACGTCCTTTCTGATCAATTCTTTATGCAAGTAGTTGTGAGCTAGAAGGCAGCGCCGAGACACGCCTCGGCGCGATCTGTATTCCACGCCGACGGCCATGATTGGTGCGTGAGCGCCGTCGGAAGGGGTCGTAAAGGGAGGAGGAGTTGAAATATAATAATCCCGAAGGATGTGTTCTTGTTTGTCGGCGGGTGTGGTGGTTTCGATTCCTCGGGCGGCGTAGAGTGCTTCGCCGTCTCTCCGCTGCGCCGTCGTGCCTTGCGTGGAACAACAGGCGATAAACCACGGCAGCCGATGTTGCCACAGAATATTCAAGGACAATCTCTAGTAAACAATATTAAACGCCTCAAGGTCATAAGGAAGGATTGCGACGGGCGATGGAAAATAGCAGACACAAGCTTCACGTGTGTTGTTTCAGAATTGTAACCGGCGACTACAGGGTTTTAACCGGCGACTACAGGGTTTTAACCGGCGACTACGGGGTTTTAGCCGGCGACTACAGGGTTTTAACCGGCGACTACATGGTTTTAACCGGCGACTACAGGGTTTTAACCGGCGACTACAGGGTTTTAACCGGCGACTACAGGATTTTAACCGGCGACTTCGGGATTTTAACACAGAAATGATACTGCACTGTCGCTATAGTTTAAACACTGTTTTACAGAAGAATAAATATCGTAAACACAGGACTACTTACAGCGATTTTTGCTGACTTTGACACTTTTCAACGACAGCATTTTTGTTGAAATAACCCAATTTTGAATGGAAACAAAATATCGACTTTCGCTTCTGTCCTGGAAAAATATTTACATTGAAATATTCATAGTTTTTTTTTTATAAATTAGAAAAGACACAACTGCTTACAGTGAGACCCATATGACAACTAGCAAAACAAATTTAATGCCTGAAAGTTACGTCTAACAATAAGGGATCATTGCTGCGGGAGCTCCAAAGACTGAGATATTGATTCCTGTGAAGCTGAATTTTCGCAAATTAGATGTTTAATAGTAGGCTATTTATTACACACGATTCATTGAAGCCAATCGATTAAACTACATATGCCACTTTGTACTTATCTTCTTTCACTTGAGGAAACTTCACAGGGAAGTCCGCGGTTTCTGAGCGGTTAGCCTGCTCGCCTCCCACCAATGCTAACCGGGTTTAATCCTCACCCGGGTCACTCCCGGATTCTCGCATGTGGGAATCGTGCCGGACGATGCCACTGGTCTGCGGGTTTTTCTCGGGAATTTTTTCCGTTTCCCCCGCCCTTGCATTCCGGTGCTGTTCCATGCTCACCTCGCTTCAGCCTCGTCGACTCTCAGGATCTCGACGGTAAAGCCCCCGCCTACATCGCGCTTGAACTGCGTCGCGGTGCGTTTTAAGTACTCGTTTTTTCTACGAAAATATTAAGCGTGCGTCCAACGTCTCGATGTACAAAAAGAACACGCTTCAGACGATGGCCGTTGAGTGCTGTCGAGACTTTCAAAGCGCTGTTTCTGTCAATACGCGCGTTNACTACATATGCCACTTCGTATTTTTCTCCTTTCACTTAAGGAAACTTGGCAGGGAAGTCCGCGGTGGCTGAGCGGTTAGCCTGCTCGCCTCCCACCAAGGTTAACCGGGTTCAATCCTCACCCGGGTCACTCCCGGATTCTCGCATGTGGGAATCGTGCCGGACGATGCTGCTGGTCTGCGGGTTTTTCTCGGGAATTTTTTCCGTTTCCCCCGCCCTTGCATTCCGGTGCTGTTCCATGCTCACCTCGCTTCAGCCTCGTCGACTCTCAGGATCTCGACGGTAAAGCCCCCGCCTACCTCGCGCTTGAACTGTGTCGCGGTGCGTTTTAAGTACTCGTTTTTTCTACGAAAATATTAAGCGTGCGTCCAACGTCTCGATGTACAAAAAGAACACGCTTCAGACGATGGCCGTTGAGTGCTGTCGAGACTTTCAAAGCGCTGTTTCTGTCAATACGCGCGTCAGATGCGTACAAAACTACGCGAGGGCCGTGCGCTGAACCTCCCTCCAGACTTTCCGCCAGTAAGATAATGTGGTCGCCGCTGAAAGTCGCATAGGTACACACAGTACGGTGAGAACACTGCACGCGAGTTCAGAGACTTGCGCTTAGCGGCGATGGATCACTTGATGCGCGCATCAATGTCGGCCTTAATGCCCGCGCACGTCTCGGCCTCGAACAGGGAGAGAAGGTACAGCGCCCGTAGTTGGTGGCAACGACATCACGTGGTCACAGCGGCTCGCCATATGTGTTGATGGAGGTTGACGGTATCGTCGCAGCTGAAGCAGGTTGTCGGGTTAACGAGGCGCCTGGAGAGAACTGCTTTGCACGGCCACAGTTGCCAGGTGCTGGCGAAAGCCTGCTGTTTTTATATCGCAGCGCCATCATCGGATTTTCCCTCTCACTGACGGCGCATCAAACAATTCGTCTATTACCGGGGGAAAAATAACGCCTGCCGGGCCGAGATAATGGGATGGCGGTGGCTTTTTATACACGTGAGCCAAGCAGGGGGTGTGCTTTATTATTAGAAGCTCGAATCGAACGGTTCGCTGGGCGATAAAAAGCAATGGTTACCCATTTGGAAATCGGCCGTAATGGAGTGTTGTTTATTATTCGTGGGGCTTAGCTTGCGTACTGCGTGGAAACGTCTGGAAATGATGACTCCACCTGTTTGTTTTTTACAGGAGTAGAATTGATTAATTTTCAACCGTCTGTTTGACTAATACAAAAGCGGATGGGAGTTCGACCGTATGCTTAGTTGTAAACAATGGACATGCCGTGCAATTTAATTTTGAAACGGGCTGTCGTTAGACCAGTCTTGCCACTTGCTAAATTTAAGGCAGAGATAGTGAAGAGTGCTAAATATCGGGAAAAATTAGACAAGAGAAGTTAAGTTACTGCACTTGTCCAATGCCTCTGTTTCTGTAGTCATAACTTTTGTTCACATATGTATATGCACCGTGTTAAAATGGTGGATTGTAACGCCGGCGTTACCAATAGAAGTGACAACTGAGAATAAAATATAAGGGCCATACTGTATTGGCCAAGTTTGGTATAGTCTGTTCGCGATTTCTACTTACTTATCGAATCAAACCTGTGAAAAATCACAGTCTGTTAGTCGTGTTTGGTTGTTTCCTAAATGTGTCACATGTACTTATATCAACACAGAAGTAGGTGCATTATTTTTAGTTAAAATGGACGTATATATTATATAGTAATAATATTTTATTTTTAATTAATATAAAAAAAACAGAGAGAAAATAGGTATTTNAAATAGGTATTTTGGTAATGCCTGCTAAGAAATAGTTCATATGTAAAATAATATTAAAACTCAGTGCGCACGAATCCGGTGCGCTGTCCCTATGGTGTAGTATTCTGCACTTGGTTAAGCTAGGTTTCCACGAGGCGGAGGAATATCCTGAAAGTAGAACTTTGGCAGGGCTTCAGAAAAGTTGGAAGCGACAGTGGACAGCTTATTTCAGCGGCCCCATAAATCCAGCGTATGATCGTACGTGGGGTCATCGCACCAGGTACACAGTAGTGTTGTAATGACGGCAGTAAATCACACATTGCGATGTTCCACATGTGAACAACGACAGTACGTATTAATACACACCGCTCTACACTACAAGCATAAGAGTCGAACTAGCGTCCCACAATACGCGTCCTCAGCACTTAGACGGGCTGTCCACCGCCCGTACGCTAGGATGCGGCCGCGCGCCACACGATACTGCCTTGCACATTACGGGTCCTCACCACATAGACGGGCTATCCACCTCCCGTACGCTAGGATGCGGCAGCGTGCCACACGATACTGCCTTGCACATTACGGGTCCTCACCACATAGATGGACTGTCCACAGCCCGTACGCTAGGATGCGGCCGCGTGCCACACGATACTGCCTTACGCATTACTCAGCATCTCCTTTCCAACTGTAGTAATTGCAGCATGAAGTTTTGCACCGCCATATCTGAAATCCACACACTTATCATGCGCTAGATTCACGGGGCCGCTGCGGCCAAGCTGTTCACCATAATAAAGAATGACTCGTATATTTTCGTTTCAGTTTTCACTTCTCTGCTTAAACACGCTTTTCACAATCCGCCAATATTTTCCATGTTAAATGAATACATATTAGTTACACACCGTATGCAAAATATATGCGAATATATTTTTCGTGGAGGAGGCGGTAATATTGCGCCGATGCTGTGAAATGGTACGCTGATTTGCAATGCCGCTTCGCAGTGTCTGTCGTCATTTCATACGAGCACACAATCCCCTCTTCTACTTGTTTGCATATTTATATGTACGCATTCTGCGCCGGAAGGTTGGTGAATTTTCCTCCAGTTTTTTTCTTTCTCTCCGTCGATAATGCTGAGTGCTTCGCTTATTTCACACCCCAACTCCCAGACCCGCCCCCTTCCTGTCTCCCCCCTCAGCACCCCACGGCATTCCTGACACCGCACACAAACTTCATCCTTTCCGTAAATTCTCGCGTCGCATATATACACGCCCTCCTGCCGATCTCTCCCTTTATTTTGCATTCCACATTCCACCAGTCTAATGTTTTCCGANCCCCCCTTTTTTTTTTTTTTTTTTTTTTTTTTTTTTTGTGCTTCCAATTATCCCTTCTTCCTTCACATCCTCGTTCCCTATTTGCCTCACCCGTTTTTCTTCTTTAAGGAAGCCAGTAAAGTGGTTTTTTCGCCCTTTCCATTCTAAATAAATTGGGCACCCTGAGAGTATTTTTTAAAATTTTGGAAATACAACCAGCAGTGTTAAAATTCGTTATTTCGTACGATTGTGAATGTCATTGTGTGGTAGTTTTTGACGATGTCGGATTTGTAGGTATTTTATTCCCCCTCAATTTTTTTTTACGTGTACTGAATAATTTTTTCTTTTTTTCCCCCATATACTCGTCTGATAATAAATCCGCTCCCCTCCCTAACGCGCATACTTCTGCAATAGGTATTTCTATATTGACTTCTTGCTTTGATCAACGGTATCGCAGTATTTGGCTTATGTGTGGCATTACTGTAACAGAGCAGTGTGTATCAGGTGACAAATCGAAGCTTAAAGCTCGAATTATGGACACGACACGAAGAGAGTAATGTTTCGTAACACCCCGCTCTTGATACGTTAAAATAAAAAATAGATTCTCTTACTATTTATATGTATGTATGGCAACATTATGCAAGGTTTTCATGGAACTTAAACCAGTGTGATCATTGTTTGCAAGGCGTGTTTTACAGCTACCAGCTTAGAGAATGTTCCCAGGTACAGAACTGTGACTCATTATAGAATATTTGTAACGATTCCTCTGGACGTTTCTTCGGAGTTATAGCTACAGTCAGATGGGAGCATATCAGGCTTAAACTTGCATTTTGCCGATTGCGGATATTCAGAAGCAAATACGGAACAGAACTGAGTGAGAAAAAACCGGGCAATACTTTAAAATATATTGCAAGCGAAAATTTATTACAAGAGATGGGGCCGTGGTGGCTAAGCGGTTAGACTACTCGCCTCCCACCAAGGCGATTCGGGTTCAATCCCCGGCCGGGCCACTCCCCGATTTTCGCAAGTGGGAATCGTGCCGGATGATGCCGCTGGCCGGCGGGTTTTCGTGGAAATCTCCCGTTTCCCCAGCCCTTGCATTCCTGTGCTGCTCCATTCTCATCTCACTTCAACCTCATCGGCTCTCAAGACTTCGTTAATAGCCGCCCAAATCTCTGCACTCGCTCACTCCTACAAGAGGTGCATTTCTATGTATATTTGTTTACGTTTTAACTTTGTATTATTTAACTTTACCAAAGCTGTTAGTGTTAAAAAAAATGCGTCGTATCATAAGTAATTCGTCACAAATGAACAGAACCGCTTATTTCGTGCTGAAGTACCCGAACTGTATGCATTTTAGGAACTGATGACGGTTTTGTGGTAGTGCCTCAAATCCTTGTGAGTTGAATCTTAAGTGTTCCACATTAAGAGATCCACCGCAAGTGTTCATTCCATGCTTATTACCTTACATATNTGTGAGTTGAATCTTAAGTGTTCCACATTAAGAGATCCACCGCAAGTGTTCATTCCATGCTTATTACCTTACATATGTATCCAAGGTCAGGTTTACCGATTGGTGTTTTTAAGCGTTTGTGCAGATTATGTTGATTATTTAGAACCAGAGTTGCGAATTAAAAAGCACAGCGTTCTGCATGCAATAGAATAAATTTGTGTATCATAATAAACGACATTTATGTTATTTAAGTTTCAAAACTGATCACGATCTTTGTCAGGACTTTTGTCAGAACTTGTGTTTAATGCAGGAACAAAGTCAAGACTTATGTTACAATTTTTTTATTGTGAAATATTTGTTGAAAATGGTCTTAGTATACTAACAGTGAAACATAATCAACGTTCTGTATGCTCATAGAATTCTCTCTTTTGTGCCAAAATTAAGTAATATTATATATAAAACTTAAGTACAAATTTGGAATGTGTAACTCGGCTATGGGTTGGAGGAACGGCGAATAAAGTGCGCAAAATTCAGTCGATTAATTTCCATCGTCAAATAAGCTGTTACTTCGTACTTCTTGTCTTAAAATGTATAGCCTTGAAATCCTGGATCTATTTTAATACGCTTGTGTTTGCGTACGTAGTTCATCAGTACATGAAAATCGTACAACCCGTTACGATGGGGCCTAAGTAACCTGCGCTGTGGTCAGAAATGGGATTAGTGCAAATTCAAAATAACGTATAAAACAGTCTCCACGCTTTTCTCCTGACTTCGGGAACATAACGGAATGCAAGGACAGGGAAACGGGAGCATTTAAAAATGACACTCACGCGTAAGACTGGACTCACAACAATCCGTTGCACCCGTCAATCGTCCGTCAGTCCGTCATCCATCGGTGTTTTCGTGCGTCAGTTGAAAGCGATTCACAACAATCCGTCTTCCATCAATCCTTCTGTACCGCAAAATTTCAGTGTGACAACTTAACATCGGGATCTTTTTTTCGCTGGAGGTATATTTTGGTTGGAAATACATTTTCAAGAAAGAGACATTTTTTTAAAATAATTTTTTTATGTAATAAGAATTTATACTAAATTTTTTGGGCTTTTAAAATTTTTGAATTTACCACCAAAGATAAATAAACACAGATCCACCACCTTGCATTTTATTTGAAAATGCGCATTCCTGTCTAAGGAATGTCGTCAGAAGGCGGTGGCTCACCCGTCCGTCCGTCCGTTGAAAGTTAAATTTTGGGAAATATTTGACGGATGGACGGGTAGAAAAAAATGTTGCCCTGCGGTTGGTTGAAGATCACGTGGTCGCCGGACGAACGGGCGACGTAAGGTTGTGAGTCTAGCTATAGTCAGATTTTTCTTCAAGGCGCTGTATCTCACAATATATTAACCAGATACATACAAAAGAACTCAAGGGCCTTGCATTGAACCTTGCTACACACTTTCCAACCGTGGAAATGATAGGGCCATAAGTTCACACAGCACGACGAGAACACTGCATGCCTGTCCAGAGGCTGGTGCGTTGAGGCGACGGCGCAGTTGATCCGCTACCCTGTGTCGCCCTTATCGACCCCGGTGTTATGATGTGATCAGGCCTTAGCTGAACGGCCTGCGTGATCACACCTTCAAACATGAAACCAGGACACGAGCGTGATTGCAACAACACCTTGTGAAAGACAGTTTGCAGAAATCCCCTCCACCGGCCACTGAAGATGGGTGTGTTCGGCCATCGTTAACCGCCTCCTAGAAATATCCTCCGGCAACATGAACAAGGTGTGGACTTTCCAATTAGACTGTAATAGTAATGGCGTGAGGTAATAACAGTTAATACAATTAATTAGCATCTTGGTATACGATTTAAAGCTCCTCCCATCAATAGTCACGTAAATAGTTATTGTATAATCCTTATGTGTAATAAACTCCATCTTATACTGTTGTGCTCTACCTAATCATGACTTATTATTTGAGCTACGCCCATAGCCACTTTCAAATACGAATTAGCATAAAAGCACATTCGTAAAACCGCGCTTCCGAGTCTTATAGCTCTAACTGTGTAACTCAGAACGCAAAATATGAGACAGATTTTTAGTAGGTTATCCTTATTTTTGTGCATCTGTAATGTAATTGTCTTCTTCAGGGCTCGTAAATTTAACCTCGCCATGAGAAACTAATCATACATTTTCTCGTTTATTTATTGATAAATCGCTATTCTTGTATTTTATTGCGTGGCTATATATACCATACAGTGTAATCGTCGGACATATATGCAAGCTATAGTTACCTGTAAATGCTGCGAATAGAAAGTTAAGGCCTATATATTTATGAAATAAAACGAGTGAGTTCCAGTTTTTCTCACGTAATTTTCCCCTTTCTTTTCAAGGGTTAAGGTTTAGTCGTTAGAAGCGTAACATATGCCGTGTTATTTTCTTCATTCTCCTTTTGCGGCGCCATCGCGGTAAACTTCACTGTGAGGGGCGCACACACGCTTTATTTAATCTTGCTTAATTATTTGTCTCTTTACGTTTATTTTACTTTCGCTGCAACAACACAGAAAATTAATTTTTAACGTATTAACTATAGAATTGGAAAGGAAAGGCGAACTGTTTATGTATAATTCGATTGGAAATACGAAAAACTTTTTTTTTTGTTCTGTTATTCACTTTTTTACAGTTTTTTGCCCGCAATAAAAACGTGACCGTATAATTAGTTACTATGTTATTGTATTTATTGTATAGTGCTAATTA
Source organism: Clitarchus hookeri (assembly GCA_002778355.1). Classification (NCBI taxonomy): domain Eukaryota; kingdom Metazoa; phylum Arthropoda; class Insecta; order Phasmatodea; family Phasmatidae; genus Clitarchus; species Clitarchus hookeri. Next base: position 456,054 of record NQII01000528.1, on the reverse strand, counting down.
CATTTCACTGAATGCCATGCAATTGTTCCTTGTGTTGTCGACACAATGCGCATTAACGAGTCAGTGAAGTTAGATAGCGTTGTGTATGTCATCTGCTGAACATCATAATTTTTTTTCCAGCGGAATTAATGTAATCAGTTGTACTAAATGTAAATACAGAGAATACAGAACATTTTTACGTACTCGGCTAGCACATACTAAAAAAACATTAACTGTTGTAAAAACTAATGGTAAACTACCGTTTGTAATTAAATAGGCGTTGTTTTGTCTGTAATATTTTAGCACTATGTCAATTAGCGAGTTAACCCTCTTGTATGTATACTTCACTGTTTGGAAACAAAAAAGTTTTAAATTAAACTAATTTATTTTCAGTAATTACTGCTTTACGAAGTTCCAGCTTTTTTTTTTTTTTTGCGGGAAGGATAAATGGGTTCCGGAAGACGCACTAAACCAATGTAAACTTAGGGCAATGTTGCGCTGTGTGGAGGGCAGTGATCTGGAATATTCTCACAACAGGAAGTAATCCCTGGTCGCGATGTCGCGCTGTGTGGCGGGCAGTGATCTGNCAGTGATCTGGAATATTCTCACAACAGGAAGTAATCCCTGGTCGCGATGTCGCGCTGTGTGGCGGGCAGTGATCTGAAACATTCTCACAACAGGAAGTAATACCTGGTCGCGATGTCGCGCTGTGTGGCGGGCAGTGATCTGGAACATTCTCACAACAGGAAGTAATCCCTGGTCGCGATGTCGCGCTGTGTGGCAGGCAGTGATCTGGAACATTCTCACAACAGGAAGTAATCCCTGGAGGGNCCCTGGTCGCGATGTCGCGCTGTGTGGCAGGCAGTGATCTGGAACATTCTCACAACAGGAAGTAATCCCTGGAGGGGACAACTCGCGTGAAGGTACAGGCAGCGAAGGATTGTGGTACACCCGATTAGGGTTGCCAGGCGTCCGGATAAAGCCGGACATAGTTAGGCTTTTTGATTGCGTGTCCGGCCAAAATAAACGGTGTCCGGCTTGTCCGGCTTTTGTTAGGTTTTTTACATTTCGCAAACGAGCGAGCGCCGAGCGTGGCCGAGCGCAGGCGAGTCGACTGTCGGTCGCTCCCGCAGTCCCGCCCGCCCCCCTGCGCCACGCCGCGCCGCCGCCAGATACACTCCCGCTCTGTCAGTTGTCTGTCTGTTCATTCCTTGATTGTTAGCGCACGTTGCGTCGTCAGTTTTTGTATTCAGCGACAATAATTTTGGTAAGTATTGTTTGTACTGTACTTTATTGATGCTACTTTAATTCAGACATTATTATGGGTGCAACTGCAAGTGATGCGATGACAAACAAAAAAACAGTCATTTTATTTATTTTCAGATCTCAAAATGCCAAAGAGGAAATGTATTTTTTCAGAAGAATTAAAAAAAACATATAAAATGTTTAAGCCGACAGCAGAACCGTCGGAGGTGAAGTGTGAGCTTTGCGACCAGTTAATATCAATAGCCAGTAAGGGAAAATATGATCTCGAAAAGCACTTAAATACCGAAAAGCATCGGAAAAATATTAGGACCGCTGCGTGTTCGTCGAAAATAGACAATTTTGTAATAGCAAGATCGGGACCAAAAACAGAAGTGCAAGCGGCTGAGGCTACTTTAGTTTTTCACACGGTAAAACACAATCAGTCATTTAATTCATTAGACTGTACAGTACCACTTCAGAAGTGCCTTTATGCTGATTCAAACATTGCAAAAGGAATAACCTGTGCGAGAACAAAGGCAGAAGCAATTTTGAAAAATGTTCTTGCGCCATATGTTTTAAAAAATATATTGGAGGACTTGTCTGATATAAAGTACATAAGCGCTTCCACTGACGCAAGCAATCACGGTGCTATCAAGTTATTCCCGCTGTTAATTCAGTATTTTGACTATCAGAAAGACGGAATTCAGGTCTCCTTAATAGATATTCAATCACAAAAAAATGAGACATCCGATACGATATCTAATTACGTCTACGATTCACTGCGTGACAAAAACCTCTCAGACAAACTAGTAGCATTTTCGGCTGATAATGCTGCTACAAATTTTGGCGGCAAAGACAGAGGAGGGCAAAGTAATGTTTTCTTTACATTAAAATCTCTAACGAATAATCAGAATATTATTGGAGTCGGCTGTGTTGCACATATTTTCAATAATTCTGTCCATAGTGCTCTTGATTCCTTGCCATTGTGTCTTGAAAGTATTGTCATGCAGATTCACAATCATTTTGCTACATTTACCGTACGTACAGAGGAACTCAAAAGTATTAGCTCAGAATTAGACATTCATTTCAAACAAATACTTTATCATTCAAAGACGCGCTGGCTGAGTCTCTTCCCAGCGATAGAAAGGATTTTACAAATGTTTGAGCCCCTTAAGTCATATTTCCTGAAAAAGGAAAAGAATAATGCATCCAGAACTTTGAAAGAATTTTTTGAAAATGACCTTAACGAAGGCTATTGTTGGGCTGTTCATTCTTTCATGGCCATTTATCAAAATCGCATCAAAGATACAGAGAAGGCTCATGTTTCTGTAAATGAGGTTTTGGAAAACTGTTCTGAGATAATGAATAGCATAAATGCAAGGATTGAACAAGACTTTTATCCACTGAAAGTGACTTCTATTTTGCGTAAATTCAAAGACAATAACGAAAATTCTGAACAGGTGACTGCTTTCAAAGAGGATATTAAAAACATGTACATTATTGCAGTACAATATTTACGATCTTGGACTGAAAACTTATACAAAGACACAAAACATTTCACATGGATGACTTTAAAAGATGTTCCTGAATGGAATCAAGTTTCCGATACGATAAGTATCCTATCACAAAACAACGTTAAAGTTGACGATAGCAAATGTTTTGACCAACTGCAAAACCTTAAAAGTTTTCTGAATAATAACAAAGAGAACGTTGATTTCAAGAAGCTGTTAGCACACAAGAAATGGGTAGTCTATTTTAAATCGATGAGTAGTCAAGATTGCTTTTCAGAATTCCTAACTATTTGTCAGTATTACTTTGCGATCCCAGGACATAACGCAAACGTTGAAAGAGTTTTTTCCTTGATAGGTCAGCAATGGTCAAAAGAACGCAACAGATTACATGTTGACACTGTAGCTAAAATGTTGGTTGTAGAATTTAATTTAAAACATTTGACGTGTAAGGATTTTTACAATTGCATTTTAAAAGAAACTGAGCTTTTAAAGCAGGTTTCTGACAACCAAAAATATGAATAATTATTTTTATTGTTTAACTTAAAGAGAAAAAGTTTTGTTTTGTTTAGATTGTTTTTTTATTTTGTTTTGCTTTGGGAAGTAATAGCAGGTAAATAAGACTTATTTGTGCAATTGCCTTTCATTAGAATTTAAGAAGAATTTAAAAATGTTGATAAATGTTTATCTAGAATCTAATTTTGACTGATGACTTTATTTGACTGATTAATAATAAAGTACTTAGACTGATTTGGCATTCGATTTTATTTATATTTCATTAGAATTTAACAAGATTTATGGTAGTAATCAAAAAAGCTTGATTTTACATACAATTTTTTTGTCGTACCTATTAATACTCAGACACAAAATCCTCAATAATGTAGGGTGTCCGGCCTTTTTACCCAAATGTCCGGCCAAACTGGCTGGTCTGTCCGGCTATTAGGTTTGGCGACCTGGTAACCCTACACCCGATCATCGCAGATATCACAACTGCTGGCCAGACTCAGAAACCAAGCCAGGCCCCACCATCTCGAATAGGGAAGACGAATCCTTACTAAAGATACCCGAAGTCGAGGTTCTACGGTCTTACAACTTCCGTATTAAAAATTTTTTTTTACATATTTTAACATTTTATTTACTACCTGCGTATCGCGTAAACATACAATAACGGTTCGTGTACTTCTTCTCTGCAAATATTGTAGAAACGTATGCTTCGTTGTATATTTCGGTTTTATGGCGGTATCTCAGTATTTTTGTGCCTATTTGGTTTTCACGTCTGTTTATACATACCGCGTGTATTATAAGGAATATTCTCGTAAAACTGCCTATAAAATTTTGTTTCATCTCCGTGATTATGATTCTTATTCTCTCGAATGCATTGGCGGTATGACATAACTGTGGATAAACAACAGTCAATAATATAGCCCAGAAAACGCAGTCTTAAAAAATAAAAATAAAATAGAGGCTGGTGACTTCATTCCAATTTTATGCCATCATAACGGACTGTTTGTGGATTACTTTGTGTTCTAACGTTGGCAATGCAGTGAAACCTACTTTGGCAAAGAAACGAATAAGATAGGTTTATCTCATTACGCTGTCGTGTTGCCCCTCTTTCCTTGTATTCTCCTTGAACCAAGGATACTGTTGAGCGATTAGCGCCTTTGTGGCTGTGCGTAATGGGCTTGCGCGTATGAAAACGACTCACCAACTTTATGATGCGAGTTTAAACAGTAATAACACTTACCATAGGCTGTTCACGATTAACTGAGCATTTTTGAAATGAACCTTTGAAAAATGTCACTGCTTCTGCGTGCATAATTTTTAACAGGCACGCCGTCTGGCATGCGCCCAGTTAAGTTGATATAGGTGGAGGGAAAGTAGTTCCACGTTTTAACTTTGAGCTACAAGTGTTAGGTAAACATTTGTGACAACCGGAATTATTTATATTGCTTTCTGTTTTTTTATTGCTTATAGGTGTAAGAATTAGCTAATTTGGAAAACATCTAATTTTCTGATAATTGCACAGTTCCACTTGACCGGCGCATGAATAAAGTGATCAGGCCCACGGCTATGTTAATTTTACATATGGCGGAAGAATACGCAATGTGCATGCAAGTATATCTTAAGCAGGGCTTTCAAAAGTGCTCAGTTTACCATGAACAGCCCGTAAGTTAATGTTACATGTTAGTTTAGGCGGGGGAGTGAAGCTCCCCCCTCCATCCTCCCGGCTGGAGTGAATGTTGTGTCGTGATGTCTGTCTGACCTGTTGTTTTGTTGTTTACAAGTGTGCTAGCTAATTTCGCGTATATTGTGTCGATGATTCCCTAGTCTCCCGAGGTGTCCTATACAGGTCTCCCTCGGGGTACGATTTATCGTTTCAACGTTTGTGACATTGAGGAGGAATAAAACCAGTGTTAGTAAATTACAGTTGGGGATGTCCCTGGTACCAGAGTCTATATAGACTCCAGTATCAATGGAGTCCCCCTTCCCGAGGTCCAAATTGTCTTATTCCCGGTGCGTTATTTTGAGTACATGGTGCAAACACAAAATGTATTTTGTATATATATATATATGTTATTTTTGTTTTATGATGTTTTTTATATTTTTTTATCAAATATAATGGTAATTTACCTCATTTGATATGTACAGTGTGATATATACAATAATTATGATTAGATTATGCCCCCCCCCCCATGATCACTTTGCCCTTGACCAGTGCATGTGCCCACTAGGCTTGGTTCTCGGGTGGTAGCTGGGGCAGACTTCCTTGCCCGAGAACCCACACAGTTGGCCCCTGGATCAGTGCGCCTTTGTGTTTTGGATGTGTGTGTGTGTGTGAATTTACTGTGTACTGTGAGGCGTGTATTTAGTTGTGCACAGCTTTGCCGCAGTCGTCATGCGCGCTCTACTTCTGCTTTCTCTTCGCGAAAGCTCTTGTGGAGCGCGCCAGTGTAACCCTTATAGCTCCCGCGCTAAAAAAAAAAGGAGAAAATCAATGCAGGCATACGGGGTCCTTAATCCCGAATGGCGAGCGAAGTTACAGGGACAGCGCACCGAAGTTGTGCGTATGTAGTTCAATAATATACTGTATCGCACGAGAAGTATTTCCTACTCGGCATTATTATTCGTATTAATTGCGCCTATAAATGAAACGTATTTTGTAAATAAAATATAAGTTCAATTTAACCTAAAATAATATAACGTTAGGCTATGCAAACGCGAGTATAAAACGCTTTTGTTGCGTTACATATTTCAAAAAAACAACCAAACGCCTCATACGTAGGGTGATTTTTCAAAGGTTTAATTTGAAAAGTGTGAAGAAACCGCGAACAGACTTAAGAAACACAGAAAGGTTTAAAAATGTGAAACTTGTTCTTCTTTCGGGAACAATTTCTTCACTAGACGTGTGTGTAAGCCTGGCCCCCCCACTCCCTCGCAATATTCCTTCTCTTCCAGAAATGTTTATGCTGCAGTTTATTTAGCTAGCCAATATCAAGTTTCCGCGTTTGCTATATAATGCAAACCTCCGTGGAGAAAATTGTCGAAGCTTTTTGCTTTTCGAAGCAAAATTGCCGCAGAGAAACTATTTAAAAACAAAATGACTGCCTTCTTTTTAATATGGCATAGCCTATTGATGCAACACTGTTATTTTTTAAATCCCGGTTTAAACTTTGTTTTCATGTTTAATTTAAACACGACATTTTTTTTTTGTAATAATGCTCTATACACGTGGAACACATAATGCATAACATTGGTATATATAACCCTTGCTCGTGAGCTGTATGCGCTGTCGTTGTAAAACATATTGGTTTGAACTCACCACCGGCAGAATGTTCCAGCGATATGTTTAATTCATTTCAGATGACTTGGCAAGCCTCGGGAAATGAAGCGAGGGGCGAGGGTTGAAACATTTGTTATGGAACGTAGCGTTCCATCGGCCCAAGGGTATTTATAACAAAAAAATAGATCGGTTTTTGTGTCCGAGATGAGCGGAAAAGTACATGGGCCCCAGCGATAACTGCTCCCCCCCCCCTCGGGCGGGTTCGCAATCGGAAAATGTTCCGCAATGAGTGTCCGGGTTGGAGCGAAAGGAAAAGGGGCGGGGTTTAATATGGAAAAAAGGCCC
>NQII01000528.1:422827-449150 GCA_002778355.1 Clitarchus hookeri | reverse complement strand
GGGGGGGGGGGATCTCCAAGCGATGGATTAACGTGCAACGTGAGCGCTACGTGTAAAGGCTGATTCACATTGAGGTTGACATGGGGTTCCTTATGTTTACTTTGCGTTAACTCCCATGGTAACATTTTTTTTAATGAAATCGTATATGTATTCACATTGTAGTTACGAATTACTTCATCTTCGATAAGTTGTAATGCAGTGCTATCAAATAGGCTGTATCTGAGATCAGTGAAAGGTTCGCAAATATACATGTATGGTCGCATGTACAAATAGTAAATGTACATATAAAAAAATCGCTGTGGCGATATTTGAAACCTCCGCATCTTTGTTCCATTAATTTACGTATCTCTTACATACATAGACGCTTGTATGGTATTTGCACTCGTTGATTTTGTTAAAGTTTGCAGCTTTTGGTTGCGTTATTTTGTTTAGTATTCAAACACACCGACAAAATTAACGCTTAAATTTCAATTGCAATTCCATGCGATCAATATACTACACTGCTGGCCATTAAAATTGCGTATCAAGAAGGACGTAACTTATCACAACCAGATTTATTTGGATAGAATACTCATCATACACAGCTGACAGTATTACTACTACGAATCAGTATAACGTACATAACATGGGAAAATCATAACCGTGTGGCCTCACCAACGGCTGCAATAACCGCTGCTGCACTACGCGGCATTGAGGGGAAGATACTTCGGCTGCCCGTCAGTGGTATATCCGCCCATGCTGCTTCCACGCGTGCCGGAAGTTCACCCTTTACGACCGCGGGTGACTTGCGCCCTGGCCATTTGACCTTCGACCACGGACCACACGTTTACGGGCGGACGAGAGATCCGGCGAATGCGCAGGCCAAAGAAACAGCGTGGGCGTTGTGGTCGCTCAGGAACCACAGGAAGATGTGTGCCGCACGTGGTCGCGCATTGTTCTGTTGGGTACAGAGCCCCCGGGCCGGGCCTGAAGATATGAGACAATAGGCTCCAACACCTCCCGCGATAGATTCAATTGAAAAAAAAAGGCATTATGAATAACGCGTGCAACAATCTCGTGATTTATTTTATGTTTGTTGTTTATAAACGTACAGCTTACTGAGCGCGACATCTGTTGGCGGGAGAAGTAAATACCTACGCGACATCTGTTGACGGTAAAAGTAAACTCGTGCTGCCATCACCACACCCAATAAGAGCCTACAAAATCTGCTGCAACTTTAGGTCATTCTAAATTCAGCGTGGATGCAGTGCCGCGCGATCTCTACCCGCATAAGGACAAGGCAAAGTTATACTCAACGAGCTCCGTGTTAAATTCAATGAGTGTCGGCCTTAAGGTAAAAGTAGAGTGGCTTCCACTCAAGGAGCACTGCACCTATCTGTGCACCACGCAATGTTCGTTAAAAAATAGTACAGACACTGCCAAGATTGTTGGAAAAGTAGGGTTTAACCATGTATTTTGTAATACTGATAAATGTTTAGCTAAAACCTACCTATTTAAATGTTTTTTAAAATAAATAAATAATATTCTAATTTCAATTAAATTTTTTGCGTGTCTTTATCAAGAAAGACGATCATTTTACTCAAAGTTTATGTAATAAATACCTAGTAATAATGTTTACAAATATTTTATTTGGTAATCCATTTCAGCCACGAAAACTACTTTTATAACTTTAATGGATGTGCATAAAATCAATTAGTACATATTGTTTTAATATTAGTGCCAATATTTTCTTATGCATAACCATAGGAATTATTATGATTGATCTACTTGACGAAGGTTTTTTTGCAAAATGTGCTTAGTAAGCATCCAGTATGGGAATGCGCCTGAAGTTTTATTAAAAATCAAGTTATCATTAGGGCTAATTTTTTTTTAACAAGTACACTGTAGCAAAATATTTTTCAGCGTTACAACGTATATGTCTTATTCTTTCATGTGAAATATAAATCGTACTTTTTTGCAATTATAGTAGTGCGTGTACTACTTTTGAGTGAACTCCGTGTGGTGGCTTGCAATAACGCATGACGACGTTCTCCATTGAGAGCCAATCTACTGCTATCGCAACAACTGACCGGACATGCAATCTCAGTGATCAGGTGGGGGGGGAGGGGGGACANGCTGACGTCACCGTCCCTGTGCCCTTAAGGGCGGCCATGAGATAATAGTGCGGAAAGGTCGTGGGGGGGGGGGACTGTGCCCCGCATCTGTTCAGAGAGATGCTTGTGATCGTCGAATCGTGAAATCGCACCCCCCACAGAGCTTTTCACGACCATCAGCGGCCTAGAAATTCTATATTCGGTGATATTTATTTTTTATGTTAGCTCTCTACCCCCTTCCCTTCGCCCTCTTTTGCATGTATCGTACTTGTTGAATGCATGGTGGCACGAGACTTGAAGAATTTTTATTTGTGACAAACTAGTTACTTTTCAAGTCGCATATCAGGCAGGCTTTCGCGTTAAACATAGCTTCTCCAGTTGAGCTCTAATCTCTTACGTATTTGGATGGAACGAAAGCCTACGGTTCGACGGGTCCGGAGTTCGAATCCCTGGTAGGCAAGGCACGAATGCGTGCGCCTTTTTTAGGTTTAAAATAAGGTTTCCTTACGTTTGTTATTGTCCCGCTATTCCCGCCCTACCTTCAAGATCAGCCATCTTGCAGAAAGCAGGTAAACTTACCTAGGCAAATAACAATTTTAAAACTCTGCATCAAGATACATGTAATCAGACTGCAGTGTTCGTAAAAAACAGCGACCCTGTCAGGTTGGTTGGTATGAACTATGGCGTCTACGAGTGAATACGCAGCATATTCCATTTCCCAATACGAGTTACCGTTGTTGTTGAACTTAGCGGGTATTATTTACCCTCGTAAACTGGATTTTCAAGGCTTATGGATAGTACGGTGCAAGAGAACTTCGTGCCCTAGATGGAAGACACACGTCTTCCATGAGCCCCCTTCTCGTTTAGAATTCGTCTCAGTTAAGAATCATCTCTACTAATTTGCTAGAACATTAGCTCCTCTTGTGGCAACTAGTGTAAATAATTAGTCAGTCAACGAACACTGGAATATCCTATATTGTAGTGGATCGATACTCTATTCACTTATAAAAAAAAACGATTGATAGCAATGAACTCTCAGATTGATTAAAAATCGCCCATGGTAATGTTCTGTAAATATATTCATTTATTATTATTAACGATAATTCCCCATTAAGTAGAGCGCTAAAATACAGTCAACCCTCATGGTCTCATTTTCTGCGTCGTCCTTCGTCTTTCCTCCCAAAAACCCCTCATAAATTCCAGATGTTCCTTCTTCCTCTCCTCTGTCCACTTCTTTCCCGTTTTTTTTTTTTTTTTGGGGTTCATCCGAATTTCTGTTTTATAATTTATCTCAGTATTTTTTCCTGTCTGTCATGTCTTCTGTGGAGATGCTTAGCCTTGTGAGGTCTTCCATAGTTTCCCAGATCCAATTGGTTTTCGGTTTACTAGTCATCACCATGTTGAAGATCTCCTTGGTCAGTCTGTCGTCGTTCATTCTGTATATATGTCCACAGAATCTTGCTCTTATTTTTCTGAAGTTGTCTGCGATTGTCTCCGTCTGTGTATACAGTTCTGTTGTCGGCCTCTTCATCCAGATCCACTCTCTGTGAACTGGCCCGTAGATTTTTCTCAGTATTTTTCTCTCTTGCTTCTCTATTTCCGTGATTTTCGTTCTTCCCTTTATTGCTGTCGTTTCTGAGGCGTATAAGGCTTCCGGTAAAACTACTGTGTTATAGTGTCTTAATTTGGCATTGGTGGAGATGCTTCTCTTGTTGTAGTGGTTCCATGTAGGCCTGTATGCCTTCTGCAGTTTCGTGATCCTTTCGCCGTTGGATGTCGAGTTGAGTCCTGTTTTCTGTATGATCTCTCCCAAATATTTGAAGTTTTCTACTTGTGCTATTGTCCTGTACTTAGTTACCAGTGGATGTTTGTCTACGGATTTTGTGTCCATGTACTGTGTCTTTTCGTATGAGATGTTTAGTCCTGTTCTGGCTGAAATTTCGTGTAATGTCTCTCGAGCCTCTTTAGCTTCTTCTCTGTTATTTGTTATGACGGCTTTATCATCAGCAAATGCCAAACACTTAACGTTGACGGCTCTTTCCTTCTTTCTCCCCATCCGTATACCCTTGACTCCTTTGTCCCATGTTCTAATTATTTTCTCCAGAACTGCGTTAAATAGAATGGGTGATAATCCATCTCCCTGTCTCACTCCTGTCCTGACTTCGAACGGTTCGGAGATTTCTCCCATAAATTTCACTTTGGATGTTGTATTTGTTAGTGTTTCTTGGATTAGCTTTCTGGTCTTGTTGTCCACTCTCATTTCTTCCAGCGTATTGAACAGTGTTTTTCTATCCATGAAGTCGTAGGTTTTTTAATTAAAAAGAATAATTTCCTTTAAAGTAATTAACAATAATAAATAGTTTATATTTTGGCTAACTTTCCATGATCTGTATAAAGCATTTTAGATTTGGCGTGTTGGCAGTCTCCCCCCCCCCCCCNCATTAGGCGGTCTGGTGAGACTTTAATTGTATATGTAACAAAGCTTAAAACGATCGTTTCATCGATTGTACACTCTCCCAACTTCGTTACTAACTTGCAAATTTACCTTGTATGGTACGAGTACTACGCCATTAATATTATATTGAAGCGTAGTCGTAGTCTTAAAATACAGGTGTTTGCAGTCGTGTCTTGATTTTTTCTATTCATCTCAAAAATGTTAAGCCATGTTGGCTGTGTATATTTTGAGATTGACTCTAATGAAGTGCCATAATTTTAAGCTTTAGGTATTGGTGGTATGTATATTTTCGAGAATTTTATGGCCATATTGGCTGGTTGTATACTTATACACAAATAAATTTATGTTTGGATTGGAACTCTTTTTTTTTGTGTGTTTGTAAAACCACTGGCATTTTGACTTTTTTTATTTTTAAATTGGTTCCATTCGTGGAATTTCTTCTTTTTAGCCTACTTTCCGAGGAAAGAAAGGCTTACGAGATCACTTTCCTTTCTGTGCGTGTGTGTGTGCATGCGTGTGTACCCCACTTTTAACTTTTGAACGCGTGAACCGAATTTCACCAGCTGTCGTGAGAAAGTGTGCAATTTATATAATTTTAATTTTGTAAACCGATTTTGCATTAAAAATACATTGTCGACAAATTTTACTCGGCATTTTTAAAACATTAGATAAGATGAATTAAAATAAAATAATTGTAATTATTAATGAATGCGCCAATTGGTTATATGTGTGAACGTTTTACGATTGTTTTTGCAAGGTTGGCCAGCTGCCTGATCCGCGAGAGCGGTGTGGGAAGAGTCTTGCAGTGGGATAGGCGAAGGGGGAAGAGGGCGGTCGACACTTAGCATGACGGTTAGGTGATGAGGAGGATGGTGGGGGCTGGAGGCGTTAGGAATGGAAGGGGTTCTAATGCTATATGTTCCTCAATTTTTATAATTTTTATTTCGATTTTAATGACTGGGAGGGTAGGTGGAAAAATGGGGTGGGAGGTGTTTGTTGGTTAGGGTTTTGGGGGTGGTTGATGGGGTTGCATTATATGTTTCTCGATTTTTAAAATTTTTTTCAATTTTCTTATCCATGTTCCGGCAGTTCGATCCCGACTTACTCCAGAGGATATTTTGAGCTCTGCGAAAATTAAATTGCATCACCCTTAGTAGTCAACTGCAGAAGCAACATTGCGGCCGAGCGAGAGCGACGCCAGCACCTCTAGCAGGCGGCAGTTGCAGGCGGCGGTTGAACGAAGGACAAGTGGAAAAATGATGACGGGGTCGAACGAAGGTGAGTAATAGGCTGGCGCACTCTAGCAGCAAGAAACATAATGCCAAACACCAGCTAGGGGCTAGCAGGTGACGAGGGAATTACACTAGGCGACATCCAAGATTGCAGACGAAGAAGGTACAAGAGAGACAGTAGCAACATGGAAAATTCTAAAAAAATATGGCGGAAATGTTAAGGTCTCAAAATGGCCGTAGGCTCCTTGCTCCTACTCATGAATCAGTTGTCTCTGAACTATAACACTTCTAAAATAAATTCACTTCTTTCTATGGTTACAAGATTTAAAATGGTCTTAGTTCATTTTGAGCGTCACGAGATATAAATACTTACCCGTGGCCGAGGACGTAATTTTGTGGTTACGTTATAGCGAAATGTTGGAGAGTAACGCTAGGAAAAATAAAATATATTTGTTATATATATTCCAAATACCATTTATTCGTGTGGAAATACAGCAGAATATAATATTTCTCCTCTTTGAGGGATTTTAAATTAATTTTTTTTTCCTCTGTGGAGTGTGTTTGCTAGAGTTAATCACAATGCGTCGGACATTTTATTTCCATTGTCGCTCATAAAGACACCTTGTTGGCCTGCCTTTGCATAAACACAGTCATGAGACATTCGAAATATACTTGTGGCGACATTTTGAGTTACAGAAAACAATTTCTCTATTAAAATATAGCTACTAGGTAACTTTGTTTACGTAAAATCAGTAAAAAATGAGAGGCTAGGGCTCTTGAAATGTTTTAACCAGTGGCGTGTTGTGAAGTGTTGCAAGGTAAGCTGGTGCTTGCTAAGTTCTGTTCACACTCGGCGCACGCAGCAGGAATCAGCAACCAGGCTGGAACCGGGAGAAAGTGGGTGTACTGCGGCCACTCACGAGAGAGCGGCGATGCACCCGTAACACACGTGCTGTGACGTCAACTGCACTACCACGTTTAAGTGGCCGACGTGCAAACTATTAGGTATAGCACAGAGCAAGACACGGCTTACCTTGCAACTGTTCACCACACGCCGCTGGTTGTGACAGAACCTGCTCAGGTCCAGGCTGCCTTTTATTGAGACCTGCAGACGTCGTGGTTATAGCGCTCTTGTTATGTTTTGTTGGTCGCCAGTGCTCTTGGCGTTGCCGAATTCCACCGGCATACTTTTTAACGCAACCCCCNCGATCCATCCGTGTTCCTCTTTCGCCTTCTTCCATATTCCTCCTCCGCGCAGCCCTGCCATTCTCTTCTTTTGAGCGTGGCGAAAACCCATTTCCCATTCCAGGCGGGGATTTGTTTGTTCAATATGGCGACGTTATTGCGTTAGTAGGCGGGCGAATAGCTTGCGTACCTGCGCTGGCATGCAAGGAGCGAGGGTGGGGGGGATGGCCTCCTGTTCTCTTGTCAGCTTCGCCACCTTTCTCCACTCTGACGTCAGTGGAGCGTACATTTCCTGTCCTGGCCCTTCCACGCACACCTTCGTCTAAATTAGCTCCGTGCTTGCGTACCTGCGCTGGCATGCAAGGAGCGAGGGTGGGGGGGATGGCCTCCTGTTCTCTTGTCAGCTTCGCCACCTTTCTCCACTCTGACGTCAGTGGAGCGTACATTTCCTGTCCTGGCCCTTCCACGCACACCCTCGTCTAAATTAGCTCCGTGCTTGCGGGCTCGCTGCGTGCAGGAACTCGCCCAATGTGGACACGGGAACACCGAACGAACCAACTGCGCTTTAACGGCCTTGTCACGAACATAATTTATTATTTTATATTTGCTACGAAATATTGTTCAACCTGACTGGATGGAGATTTTGGGACATTCTCCATTGCGATGCAGGTGTCTGCCGTGGAAAAACAAGACTGGACACGAAAAAAAAACTTAAAAATGACAAGTAGCCTATGGATGAGAAAATAAATATGTTTTGCCCTACTTTTCATGTAGGTTTCCAGCCTGTGTTGTTTTTCTATGTTTTATCTGTTGGTCGTGNTTTCCAACCTGTGTTGTTTTTCTATGTTTTATCTGTTGGTCGTGTATACATATAGGCCAATTTTCGTAACTAGTTGTTGCCCCTTTTTTTACCCTATGCCCTCTTGGAATTTTCCAGTGTTGTATACATATATTTATTTTCTCATCCATCGGTTACTTGTATTTTATTTTATTTTATTTTTTTTTCCGTGTTCAGTCTTGTTTTTGCATTATATACATCTGCATCGCAACGGCGAATGTCCAAAAATCTCCATCTAGGCTTTCACCCCCGTTGCACTATTCATTTAAAGATCACATTCTTCAACCTGTAGACATTACCTAAAAATATTAGACTACATATATATTGCATTATTGCAGAAAAAAACCACAATTGTAGTGTTTTGGAGATGTTAAAATAATAAAAAACTTATTCACTTACCGAAATGAAATAATTCTAATTCAAATAAGATGTCATAAATTACTTTAAAAAGTATTTCAAATCGCGCTATGAAATGTTTCCGCAAATTTTAAAAACTGTCTAAAGTAAGGAAATTGTTGCGTATTTTTTATTTNAATTTTAAAAACTGTCTAAAGTAAGGAAATTGTTGCGTATTTTTTATTTGTAGCAGTCTATGATTTTTTGAGAAATAAAATTTGCCGAACGTACCTTAAAATGAACTATGACATGACTTTTCAGTTACTCCTGCTTAACTTTCTGTAAAGGTTTTCCTTTGTCTTACTTGAACGCCCAGAAAATTCTAAAGTTATAATTTTGACATGCGATGATGCAAAAAAAATATGCGATCTATTTTTTATATGAAGAAATATTTCTTGCAATATATGTTTACACTTTGTCAGATATTTCNAAAAAAAATATGCGATCTATTTTTTATATGAAGAAATATTTCTTGCAATATATGTTTACACTTTGTCAGATATTTCGTGCATATATAAAATAATGACATTTTGGTGACCAGCACCATTAACAAGTGGAATGTTGACTTTTGAAATATCTTGGTTACAGTGAGTGATGATAATGGATGTTGGAGGTAAAGTTAGTACTTTTGAAAAAAACATTTGGAAAGAAAAAGTCGGGGCGTGGATTTGTCTGGGACACGCCCGTGGGTNAAAGTTAGTACTTTTGAAAAAAACATTTGGAAAGAAAAAGTCGGGGCGTGGATTTGTCTGGGACACGCCCGTGGGTCAGAACATGTCTGCGTTAGCAGGTAGTATTATTTTTTCTTTGGAATATGGGAATTAAATTAAGGTAACGAAAGGGACACCATACTTTTATGTCTTAAACCGACCGATCCAGACGATATCTTTCGTTTGGTTTCAAAATCAGCGCGTTAGCACATCGAAGCCGCGAGATATCCCGCATGGAAATTTTCGCCAACTTCCAAAATTGCCGCCAATCACCCCGCACATGCGTGGTGCCNAAAGTTAGTACTTTTGAAAAAAACATTTGGAAAGAAAAAGTCGGGGCGTGGATTTGTCTGGGACACGCCCGTGGGTTAGAACACGTCTGCGTTAGCGGGTAGTATTATTTTTATTTTTTGGAATATGGGAATTAAAATAAGGTAACGAAAGGGACACCATACTTTTATGTCTTTAACCGACAGATCCAGACGATATCTTTCGTTTGGTACCAAAATCAGTGAGGTAGAACATCGAATCCGCGAGATATCCCGCATGGAAATTTTCGCCAACTTCCAAAATTGCCGCCAATCACCCCGCACATGCGTGGTGCCAACATAAGTAAATGCTCGTTACGACCGATCCCATATTTATTTAAATCGTGCTTTTAGTCACGGAGTTACAGTGTCGGGATTGTTCACTTTGCAAACGCCACGTCGCCGTTTACTGGTCCCGCATGTGTCTGTCTGATTCTAAACACGTATTCACGTAAAAAAAAATCATTGCCCTTTCAATGAGCATATGCTACCGTACGTACTATTGTCCAGGTTCCCAGTTAAGTTGCCAGCGAATTATTTTAAATAATTGGACGACTTGATGGGGCCGCGGTGGTGTAGTGGTCAGACACTCGCCTTCTACCTCTGGGAAACCGGGTTCTATTCCCGGCGGGGTCACTCTCGGATTTTCCCACGTGGGAATCGCACCAGATGATGCCGCTGGTCGGCGGGTTTTCTCGGGGATCTACCGTTTCCCCTTTACGTGCATTCCGGCGATGTTCCATAGTCACCTCACTTCAACCTCGTTGGTTCTCAAGACCTCTATGTCAATGGCCGCCCAAATCTCTCCACTAGAAAATTTTATGTTGTATTACTAGTGTAATGCTAAACATTTGTGGCAAATAGATAAGCATTTTTATTTTAGATAGATCAGAGTACAAGTTAATATGTTGTAATATAATATACAATGCAATATTAGAAGTTTGTTATATTTTTAAGATGGCAACACTGTAAACAAATGATTAGCTATCAAGCTACCGTTGGAGTGTCATGGCGCTATGTGCCTTGTTGAAATTATATTGTTCTTTCTTAAAACTAATAAATAGTTTATTCAAGTGATACGGAGTATTTCTTTATAAAACCTACATAATATGTAACACATTTAGCTTCATAACAAATTTCATGTTTTTACTTGACTGACGCAAGAATTAAGTTGTTAGGCCCATGGCTGTGCAAGTTTTACTTATGGCGAAAGCATACAGCCTTAGGAGAAAAGTAGCTGCTAGGCAGGATTTTTAAAAGTGCTCAGGTAACCACGATTAGCCTATACTCATTGTCTTCTAATGCAAAAAGAAAACTCAAGCCCAATGTTTTCTGGAAAACATACGCTTTCTCTCTTCGCATCGTTGTCACGGACAAATTATTTTGGGTGTAGCTCCCTTATGGCAGTTTTGTTTAATTTCACAATACATATTTGTTAATGGCTTGTCTCTCAGTCACACGATCCCGGTATATACGAGGGTTATCCCAAAAATAAGGTCTCCTATTTGTAATAAATAACGTTTATTGTCTAAATTATTTACATCATTGTAAAGGTTGAACATAGGTCGCCTATTTTTCATACTCGTTACCGCCAAGTGCAAAGTTGGCGCAGTTATTCGGTTTTTGAACGCAAAAAGGGGTTAAACCGATTGAATTCCATCGCCAATTGAAGGAAGTGTATGGCGAGTCGTGCAGAGAGTTTACAGCTGGTCGTACTGAAATTCACGACGAACAAAGGAGCGGAAGACCGTCAATTTCCGACGAAACAGTCGCGATGGTTGAGAAAACCATGCGTGAAGATCGGCGGATCACTCTGGATGATCTCTCCATTTTGGTTCCTGCTGTTTCCCAAAGCAACATTAACAGGATTTCAATGGAAAAGTTTGAATATTGGAAGGTGTGCGCGAGATGGGTACCACGAANCTGTTTCCCAAAGCAACATTAACAGGATTTCAATGGAAAAGTTTGAATATTGGAAGGTGTGCGCGAGATGGGTACCACGAATGAGGTTCAACGCTTCCTTAACAACATGGCGGCGAGCTGACATGACATGGGCATACAAAAACTGTCACAGCATCTACAAAAATGCGTCGACCGAAATGGTGATTATGTAGAAAAATAGATAAATGTTCAACCTTTGCAATGATGTAACTAATTTCGACAATAAACGTTTTTCTTATGTATGAANTAGAAAAATAGATAAATGTTCAACCTTTGCAATGATGTAACTAATTTCGACAATAAACGTTTTTCTTATGTATGAATAATTAGGAGACCTTATTTTTGGGATTACCCTCGTATATACGTAGATGGATGTTTGATCTCGTCACGACGGAGATANTAATTAGGAGACCTTATTTTTGGGATTACCCTCGTATATACGTAGATGGATGTTTGATCTCGTCACGACGGAGATACTGTGCATGCACCAGTTACGTAATTCAAAAGCTTGCCGAAGTGATACCGTCCTTGCTGGGTTTTCTGTGTGAGAGTATAAAATTGAATCTTCTCCTTTAACCATCTTTACTACCCCTTTGATCACTTGCGCCCATTTAGCCTNGTGTGAGAGTATAAAATTGAATCTTCTCCTTTAACCATCTTTACTACCCCTTTGATCACTTGCGCCCATTTAGCCTGCAACGTTTTTTATCTTTCACGAGAAAGCTCAAGTGGCGTGAAATTGCAGTCTAGTTTTGTCTTTCCCGTCAGTTCTCTTCGTGTCGGGAGAGTACAAAACGAATTCTCTTCGTGAAGCCTTTTTTCAAGAAGAACCTTTTAACCGGTCGCTAACATAAACTTCTAATGACTACAAAAAGTTGACTGAAAGTTATGCATTTTAGTCAATCACACTCTCATTACATTTTGTGATATCTGTGNAATCACACTCTCATTACATTTTGTGATATCTGTGAATGTTTAGTTATATATTTTTTACCGTACTTTGTGAAGTAAATGTAGGCTTACGAGATCAAATGCCTACCTGTATGGATGTGTTCAGAAACTTTTGAAATCGTACAGCGATTGTCAACAAACTCGGTGCATTTATAGTACTTGACAAGAGACACCTACCTTTTTTTTTCAGACGATGCCGACTGTATATTTTTTTTTTTCGAAAGGTTTTTTTAATGTTGTGGGTACTGTGTTACATCTCATGCAACACTCTATCGACTTTGCCNGTGTGAGAGTATAAAATTGAATCTTCTCCTTTAACCATCTTTACTACCCCTTTGATCACTTGCGCCCATTTAGCCTCCAACGTTTTTTTTCTTTCACGAGAAAGCTCAAGTGGCGTGAAATTGCAGTCTAGTTTTGTCTTTCCCGTCAGTTCTCTTCGTGTCGGGAGAGTACAAAACGAATTCTCTTCGTGAAGCCTTTTTTCAAGAAGAACCTTTAACCGGTCGCTAACATAAACTTCTAATGACTACAAAAAGTTGACTGAAAGTTATGCATTTTAGTCAATCACACTCTCATTACATTTTGTGATATCTGTAAATGTTTAGTTATATATTTTTTACCGTACTTTGTGAAGTAAATGTAGGCTTACGAGATCAAATGCCTACCTGTATGGATGTGTTCAGAAACTTTTGAAATCGTACAGCGATTGTCAACAAACTCGGTGCATTTATAGTACTTGACAAGAGACACCTGCCTTTTTTTTTCAGACGATGCCGACTGTATATTTTTTTTTTCGAAAGGTTTTTTTAATGTTGTGGGTACTGTGTTACATCTCATGCAACACTCTATCGACTTTGCCNTTTTTTTTTTTCGAAAGGTTTTTTTAATGTTGTGGGTACTGTGTTACATCTCATGCAACACTCTATCGACTTTGCCCAGGTTTGGTAAGTTGACACAACACACTGCCAGCAGTACATTTAAATACTCAGGTGCTTATTTGCTCATCATTTTGTATGATAGTGCTACTTAATAAGATAAATAAATCTCTTCGGAAAATAGTTAACCGATTACAGTAAAGTTTGGCTGGCAAGCATTCCTTTGATGGGCTGCACTAATAAATATATATATATGTGCATATATATTATATTTACTACGTACCGGGCACTTATTTCCAGATTGGCGTGCCTATAAATAGTTGCCAAAGTATACCATGTCTACCAAACAATTATTCAACCGAACTTTGTATACTGACACTGGCTGGGTGAGCATACATTCATCTATTCGTATTTTGTGCTCGCCATTTTGCAAGTAAGCGCCAGCTTGAATATTACATTTTTTATTTATTAAAAATTAATAAAAGGCATTTTAAAAAAACTTATCGATTGCCCTATTGGCGCGACCATGAATTATGGCTGCCAACGCATAACTTTACATATTAATGTGTGGAACAATTAAACTGATTTGAAACCAACCGTGGCATGCCGGAATTTTCCTGCGCACTAAATGCATTAAATAATAATCTTTAAGGCAGTATTTCCCAAAGTATGGGTCGCGACCCACTGGTGGGTCGCAGACTAAAACTTGGCGAGCCCTGAAAAAAATAATTCCATACATAAACTTATGCATAAGTTATAAATGTTATAATTCAGAACCTACACACATGCAATGCAACTGTCAATCAGACGTAAAATACTACGCAGAGTACGCAGTGAATGCAACTCCCGCCGCCGCCACTCGAAGCCAAAAGGATTTTTAAACAACATTTGTAATATAACACATTGTGTGATGCTGTTTGATTAGGTATCTTTTTCATTAAAACTTTTCTTTAATACTTCAACTTTTTTCTAACTATTATATGAATCCTACTAGCCTTCACTGCACTACGCTACGTAAGAAATACAATGTGAACATGATGGAACAGCGAAACGGTACGTTTCTCGTATAAGGCATTAATGTGGGTCCTGAACTTTGGCATTTTTTTGTTAAATGGGTCGCGGTTCGTAGAACTTTGGGGAATCACTGCTCTAAGGTGTGACATGGCGAAATATGCCACATTAAATTTAAACTTAAGGGTGCTGCTTAGTATGGAACCGGATAGGTTTTTACATGCTAAACTATTTTAGGCGTGTCTAGGCCGCCTTTTATGATATCGCTTTCAAACAGAAACACTTCGCGGCCGTTGAAGAGCAGAGCCATGCTACAAGAGAGCAAGTGCGAGTAAGTTAATAAGAGTTGGTGGTTCTGTGCGTTTGTTGACTTTATAAATCTTAATCTACCAACAATTTTCAGGGTATATATATACATACATACACACACACACATATATATATATATATATATATATAAATGTTGTGTCCGTTTGTTCGGACGCGTATAACTCCCGAAAAAATCAACCAATTTTCATTCTGTTTTTTTACAAACCTTCCTTTCGTTCCCACTAGTGTTTGTACACTATTATTTTTTATCTGTATTACCTGCAAAGGTACTAAAATATGCAACAAGCTAATTTTTACCATGCTTTCGCGTCAGGAAGCGCCTTTGTTGACAGCTGTCTGTTTGAACATTTCAGTTTGTTGTTCTCAATGTTTTTTTTACATATATACATATACTTATATATATGCATATACTTTCAATTAATTTCGCAGAAATGAATATAACCAAAATATTTTATGCCACAGCAACGCATGGCCGGGTAAGCTAGTATACATAAAAAAGAAAACATTTTGTAGCAATGTGGCCCAGGTATAAATGGACAAAGTGTTTTCTGTTTGAAAGCGATATCGGAAAGGTAACTGAGAGACGCAATTTAACGTTTCAAACCGTATCCTTATCGCTCGACGGGTCCTACTCTGGGCTGCCGCATTAAACGTCATTTACTGTAACCTCTCAGCCAATATTCCCACCATATTTTACACGAAAACAGTTCTGTGTAAGGATACCTTGTACTTTTGTAAAGCAACCTATTACGTTTAAAGCTGAGCATTTACTCGTGTTTGTTACGTACCACGTGTCTGGCGCCATTGTACATATTAAATAAAACTTTGTGTCCTGAATCACCGATTGCGCCCATTAAATTTATTGAGAAGTAGCTTCAACTACCCGCTGTTTAGATTGTGCAGCTTAAAAATGTTTGTAAGATAGCGTTTCGTTGAGATCATATCTCGGGAAACAATCAACCTTTTCCTTCCGCATTTGGCATACAAGTATTACTACGATAGTTTGTGTCAACTGATATGTTTTAAGGAGGGTTAACATTTTCGAAACGATGGAAATACAAATATTTTATTATAACTCACGCGTCCCTTTTATCGAAGTCTTTACTCGCATACCTGTGTACATATGTTGGTTAAATGGTAGGGGCAGTGATATTTCGCGAAAAGATTTCGAGACAAGATACAGTCCAAAGCACTGTAGGGTCGGCCCGTGTTAACAGTTTGCGCACGAATCACGAAGGTTTAGTGTCGGAGTTACTTCGTCTTGAGTGGCTTGGTCAAAGACGGACACGGCACCAGCAGCCAATGGAGATATAACAACAGCTGAGGTGTGTATATCGTATTGAAGTCTACTGTGTGCTCCGATTTTTACGCGAAAAGTCACTGGCCCCACTAATTGGTTATACTGGTAACTTCTTGTTTCGTGTTCGTGCATGCTCGTGCATCTTGGAGTTCTTGTCACATCGGTGAATGCATAGCTTGAAAAATCCACCGGTCTTTAGCGATATCACTGGAAGATGTGCAGCATCGTGTTTCGAAAACGTTCTCGCTAATGTTCGACATTTATCGACACGTGCACGAGTTAGTAAACTTTTTTTTGTAACTTCCTGTTGTTCGATGTTTCCGGTAGTATTCCAGTTTCACCACAAAAATACAGAGAAACATATTTCGCCCCGATACGAAACTGTTATAGGTTTACTTCTTTAGATATCTTTATTTTGAGATTTGAAATATACGGTATTCTTCGATTCCCTCGTTTCCACTGTCGTTCGTTGTTTCGCTGGGTTCCCCGAAGTCAGGAGCAAAGCGTGTCCTTCTCGAACGTTCGATGCGGAGCTCGCTTGTGTATAGCTATACAAGTATATCATTCCTGACGTCGAGTGGGAGTTATCTGCACGATACGACGTCGCGAACACACAAGTTAGGGGACACAAGATGCATTCAGACTACGCAGAAACGATAGTTCGAATTATTTTTACGAAATACTACGAGAAAAATTCACGACCATTCTCTTGCAGTAGATATATTGAACTACTCTGTGAATGAATTTTAGGAAAATTATTTTTTTTATTTTCGTACAGCAGAGTCTTTTTGGCAATATATAGTAATTTATATCTCACATGCTGTCTGGCTACGTGTTGCATGATTTATGCTCATGTGTGCAGCTATGCTATCTTCAGAAAAGGAAAAGAAGTTGTCGGTAAGGAATATGTGAATAATTAGATACTATTGAGGCAATAAGAATTAGAAAATCTCGTATTTCCCCTAACGGGTACTGGGGTGGAACATGAGTTTCGATGTGGTTTGAGGATTCTGTTTCTTTTAGCCTATTGAATTGTAACAGTAAGTTGTTGCCGGTCTTATATCATAACTTTTGTTCCATTATATTTAGTTATATGGGCGGTAGTAAAACTGTACTGAAGTCCCATACCTGACCGGCGTACTCACGTATAAGTCATTGTATTGCCCCCCTTATCATGTTCACTTATTTGCAGCGGTAAATTGATTGCTTTCGAAAATGCTTGATGTTTTCTGCTGTTTGAATAATGAAAACTATTTATTATCGTTTCTTATACCAAGCCGGCATTGTAACGTTTGTATGGTTAAAACGTCCCTTGTTACCAGCATTTCCGCAAAGAGTATCTTGCATTTAGACAATAGCTATCCATGCATAGCCTATTCACGGTAAAGTGAGCACTTTTCAAGGTCCTTCCAGTAGGCATAGTAACAAAATAATAATATCTTATCATGCCCTCAGGCGTTAACTTTTGAGAGCTATAAAATGTATACATTGTGTTTATTAATCACATGGTAATATTTATATTAACAGTTGATGAAAGGATGCAAATAAGCTGAAAGGAATCCTTAAGGCACGGCCTTGGAAGTGTTCACTTTACCTCGAACACCCTATAGTGTAGGTTTATTGTGCTATCAGCGTGCAATAAAACAAATCGATTCACTAATTTTTTCGAGCTGTTGCCTAAAAGAACAAAACGTGTTCTGCTGTTTTTTTATACAATTTTTGTGGAATACTTGAAAATATCTATCGTTCTGCCGTCTCGATCGTATTGTTGGAAAATTTGTGGTGTGCTAATTGTGAAAATTAGTCTGTGCTGTGCAACGCGTACCAACTTATTTCCTCGAATTTTAAGTTCAAAAATAGCAACGATGATTTTTGTTTAGAAAATACTTGCAATTAATTACGGTAATATGCATGCAATTAACTACTTTAACATTGACTGTTCGACGGGGAGAGCTTATTTTTTTGTTAATCATACATTTTTTTTAGTCATTTGAAGAGTTTTTTTTGTATAAGGTCTTTCTTTCGGCAGTGAAGTTATTGTTTCGTTCTCTGCGCAATTAATTCGCTTGCCGTTGTTTGTCAGTTCCGAGCGTTTATTCCCTCTCTTTCGTATTTTATTCTCGACGTTTTATAATTAATCCTCTTCCTTGCTGTCTCGACATCGTCATGGCGATGGCTGAGTCGTCGCCAAGTCTGCCCGGGGAGAATAATTACTAGCATTTGACGGGTCGCGGAGTGCTTCTCTTTCGTAAAGCATTTACCAGTATTAACACGACGCCCTACATTCCTTCTTCATTACTGCCACAATTGCCGGTCGGCTCATATGACGTGGCGTACCTGCATTTGTACGCTTTTTATGGTAAAGTGAACACTTTAGAGACCATACTTACTTTATCCTCTCAGCCATTTTTTTTTAATCCTTTAACAACCTTTTGAAATAAATATCGTCGTGTAAGTAATAAACACAGTATGCATATTCCACGGCACTCGGAAGTCAACAGGATATTTATTGACTTATTCCAAATGAATGGGCTTTCAAAAGTGCTCATTTTAGCGTGAATAGCATATAGGCCTACTTGGGTGTTCCTTGGTGAAATCTGTTCCTTTAGGGTATTCAAAAGCCTGAAATTATTTTATACGTATTTAGCACATTAGAAATTTTTTCCTTTGTGGTATGAAATAATTGTCTTAAAAAAAAAGATTAAGATGGCAAGGAAATTGATTTTTAGAAACGAATGAAATGAATGTTATGTATTTTATTTTCAAATCTCAAAACTGAACTGTATTAATACGTTAGATTTAAAGCTCAAAATATTGTCCGTGTTTTCAGAATGTCACAAAAAATGTTTTTTTTTTTGCAAATTATTTTGTGGTATTCCCGTATTAAAATTTTAACGTCGTAGATCAATTATGAAGTTAGAATTGCTGTAAGTTATAACCCTTAGGCGCAGGTGAACGAAGCATTCGATTTCAAAGAAACTGTAACGTGTGGTNTAGAATTGCTGTAAGTTATAACCCTTAGGCGCAGGTGAACGAAGCATTCGATTTCAAAGAAACTGTAACGTGTGGTTTTGTGACTTGATGAAACACTTCAGGTGAAACCAAGCTTTGTGTTGAAATTACTTTGTGGAATTTGCACCGATAAATATTTAAGCTTAAAAAAAAAAACGTTTACATTAATTTTCTAAATATTTGGTATTCTCATCGAGTTATTATTTATAAAATTTCACGAAAACATAAAATATCCTCAAAATCTAGAAAAAATGTTTTGACTCTTGAACATCCGGTCATCCACGGTGCTGAGTTTATGCTGGGCATTATGACTGTTGAGTCATTAGATCAGAGGGATGACACACTATTGGCCCTTTCGACCGATTATTTTCTNTAGAATTGCTGTAAGTTATAACCCTTAGGCGCAGGTGAACGAAGCATTCGATTTCAAAGAAACTGTAACGTGTGGTGTTGTGACTTGATGAAACACTTCAGGTGAAACCAAGCTTTGTGTTGAAATTACTTTGTGGAATTTGCACCGATAAATATTTAAGCTTAAAAAAAAAAAACCTTTACATTAATTTTCTAAATATTTGGTATTCTCATCGAGTTATTATTTATAAAATTTCACGAAAACATAAAATATCCTCAAAATCTAGAAAAAATGTTTTGACTCTTGAACATCCGGTCATCCACGGTGCTGAGTTTACGCTGGGCATTATGACTGTTGAGTCATTAGATCAGAGGGATGACACACTATTGGCCCTTTCGACCGATTATTTTCTCAGTTCGCAGTCGCATTGCCAACACCGAAAAATACATTGGAAATTTATTATGTTCAGCACCTGAAGCCATAAATTAAAGTGGGTGCAGAAACAGTTAGCNTCAGTTCGCAGTCGCATTGCCAACACCGAAAAATACATTGGAAATTTATTATGTTCAGCACCTGAAGCCATAAATTAAAGTGGGTGCAGAAACAGTTAGCTCCTGGGATTGTTAATAGCTAGAGATGGTGATTTTTCGCGAANGCCATAAATTAAAGTGGGTGCAGAAACAGTTAGCTCCTGGGATTGTTAATAGCTAGAGATGGTGATTTTTCGCGAAAATATTTCGTTCCAAGTAAGTCTTCAAACCTCTATAGTTTCTAAGCACTTATATATTTGGATGACAAATTCGCGGCTTTTTGCAGGCGAATCATGTACGTTCAATGTGAGAGCTACAGCCAGCCAAACAAGGAAATGGTACCTCACTTGCACTGCGACCAGCNCGAATCATGTACGTTCAATGTGAGAGCTACAGCCAGCCAAACAAGGAAATGGTACCTCACTTGCACTGCGACCAGCACTAACAACCAAAACTCCTTTGCTCATTTTCTTACTGGGAGGTTGTTAGAAAAAGTAATTTCACTTGTAACATATAGCTAATCACACATCGACAATTGTGCGACTTCACGCGATCGTTGCACAGTTGGCTGCCCTGTTCTACTTAATGCATTGTACCTTGTCTCTGTTATGTTTACCGATATAGTTGATTTTGAAATCGGTTTCATAGAAGGACGTTTAAAATACAAAAGTTTTTGAGAAATTGAGAAGTCTCCAGTCTTCGAAGCCTAATTGTAGAAAGTACTTAAAGTCAAGTGCTAAAAGAATGTAGACAAGTCTTCCACTATATAAAAAGTAGGGAAAAAACTTAATAAAGGCAAAGTCACCTTGGTAAAAATAGGTTCCCTAGATTCGTTTCGTTTGCAGTCACCAGGGTGGGCAATACCTGAGTTCACAGATTCTGATTGCACTGATGTGCTCTGACGAATGTATTTGTGTTGGCAATGAAAGCGTGAAGTGTTTACAATTTGTTATCTCGACGTATTAAATTGCAGTGCCGTCTCTCTTACTTATTTGCTCTGTGCGTTAGATGTTTTGCGAGGTGGGTTCTAGAGGATTTAGTATTCCTTGTAAAGAAAATCGCCTCCTTCACCACGAAATGCGTAAAGCATATGTTCGCTATTCGCGTGCCGTGGTTCCTCCGGCGCAGAACAAGTGCTTGTTTACTTTGTTCGATTAGCATAACCGCTGTAAGTTTTGCGTTTGATAGAAAGAGGATTTTAAAAAGCAGTGCAATGTATAATGGGAATAAAATGACTTTTGCGTATTTGGTAAGTGAGGGTTGTACTCCGTACAACATTTTGGTCAACGTCTACTATCACGTAAAAAAAAAAGTCTTACTATGGTAAGCCTGTGTGACTAATAATTGTTTAGCCAAATTTTTTTTGTGTGTTTAGTGTAATTTTTTAGAATAAAAATTTTTCCTGTGTCGAAACAACTACCGTCATTTACTTGGGTATTCTTTTTTAANTAGTGTAATTTTTTAGAATAAAAATTTTTCCTGTGTCGAAACAACTACCGTCATTTACTTGGGTATTCTTTTTTAATATTTTTTTTTAATATTTCGCACTAAAATAGTTTTCAATTAAATTATTTAGCATATAATTTATACAATAATAGTTTTTAAAGAAAACGTTGGCGCCGTGTCAGTGGATGTCAATATTTAGACCGCTGGATAGTAATGGTAGGACAATATTTTGAAATATATTCCAGGCAGTCAAATATTACGTGGTGTGTAGCGTTCTGCGCAGAATCACAGTAACAACAATTACGTCAAAATGCTTTGCTAGGATGGGATTTTCATCCATACTGTGTGTCATCGTCTCGATTATGGAGCACGAGGCAGTATAAATCATTCTTCCGCCCACCTGCTAATCTTTCCAATCCTTCGTGCGGGAAACACTATTAGAGATCAGTGATTAAATTTTTGTTTTGTTTTATGTGATCCTTTCGTACTAACGTAAAAAAAAATCTTCTAATGATGTAGACCAACCTATCTTACGCGGTTTAAACTTAGATAATGTAAGAATTTAGAAGTCGAGGAGACCAAACTAGCAAAACTAATTAACTCTGTTCGAACACAAAAAAAAATATCTTGGAAAGTACCAGTCGTAATGATTGCGGTATTAGTGTTTCGAATTCGGCGAATGGGTGGAGGCCGGGTGCGTTATCTGCCTCTGGATGTACGACGACTCATCTCCGCGGTTTTTCTACAGCTTCCAAGAGCCGTAAAGATGGCACCGTGGCGGTCACTTGGTGCAGTCTCGTCCAGAAGCAGCCAGCTGAGCTCTGGAACTGGCTCGACCTCCAGTGACANTTTTTTTTTTTATAAAGAAATACAAATTTGGTCAGCACACAGTAACACTGGATGAAGAAAATTTGATTTTACGTACCTCGCTGCCTATTATTCCATCGGATGAGAATCTGTAGACGGTAAAACCATTCAACAGTAGTGCATTTATAAAATGTCACAATGTTGTAGGAAGCTAAACGTTTCTCGTCTCCGCTAGTTACCATTTCCGGCTGTAAGTGTAGTCAGCAAATATAATTACTTTGAACTTCTGAACCATTTAACTTTCCGTGGAACATTAACTCATTCAATCCTGCAGACATTCCCGTCGTACCACCAGCCCAGTCGAGTCATCTGTGCCTACAGTTGCGGTTTGATTGGACTTATTGACGCGCTCTAATGTTATGTTGGTAGGACAACTAATTTCGGAGCAGCTTACGAGTTGAATTACTTTACATGGCTAATTCAGGATCCATACGAACTTGGAACCTCATGTCTTGACGACTTTGACACCGTAGATCTCCTTCCCCTTGAAGNCTAATTCAGGATCCATACGAACTTGGAACCTCATGTCTTGACGACTTTGACACCGTAGATCTCCTTCCCCTTGAAGGTGTTCTTTTATTCGGCTTCCATCTGTGCGCTTGTCGACCTTTTGTTTTCTTCTATCTCAGTTTTCCGCCATCTCCTATCGGCCAGAGTATCAGCTTCATCATCGTTCTTTCGTAAATGTCGACAATATCTCAGTCTCTCTTATTTTCCGCCCGGGCTTCAAACACACACATTACGTCGGATGTGTATGGACATGTCCTGTCTCTTGATTTTCGTTTGTAGACAAATAGTTTTAGTCTACACCATATTCGGCGGGCTGATGAATTTTGTTTCCTTCTTAAATTTCCTCGTGCTACGACATAATTTCACATGGTAAAACCACTACCCGAAAAAATAGAAAATGAGTTCGTTGATTCAAGGCTCTTTCCTCCTGCGGGGAAAAATGACCCTGATCATTTATTGCCCTTCACCAAATTTAAAATTCCATTATTTCAGCCTTCTGCTGTAACGCCTCCTTGCCTTAACTTGTTGACACGGTTTAGTCAATGCGTGCTTACCTTTTAATTTATGTCACCCTTTCATCACTCCCCATCACTCTTGCTATTTTGCGTAATTAAATAATCCCATTCTGGCACTGTTTAAGTAGAGGGGAAAGCGAATCTCCCAGCCTTAGTCCTGTTATTATTTCACACGCTTAACTTCAAATCACCACTGCTTCCGAGCCCTTTATGCTCACTCTAGATATGCATGCGTTTTATTAATTTTTTTTATTTTAGTTAAAAAAATAACTTTTTTTATCCCGTTGTGACATTGGCATCAACTTTCTGCACAGGATGAGACAATTAAGTAATTAATGTTAACGTATTTGTTAAATATTCCTTTGTGTTGTTTCGTAATGGAAAAAAAAAAAACAATTTCTTTGAAGTCAGGATAACCTTCCAGTCTTCAGAATAACTGGTGGACTTTGAGAACTTAGCTGCACTAGAGACGTTTTTGCGTATCTTTCTGGGTGGGATAGTTCTGCAAGTCACCTATACCCTCCACATTGCCTTAATGGAAGCTGCAATATAGTGTTTTTTTTTCCTTCAACACGCCCTTTGTTACTTCGCAGCTTTTGTTTGATAGCAATGCTTCCTGATACAGTAAAGTGTTATAGCAGCTGTTTGTGCAGTGGGGCTTCTGAAAGCACCGTGACTGCCGGATAACTTCGTTCCTTTTTTATCTATTCCNAAAACAATTTCTTTGAAGTCAGGATAACCTTCCAGTCTTCAGAATAACTGGTGGACTTTGAGAACTTAGCTGCACTTGAGACGTTTTTGCGTATCTTTCTGGGTGGGATAGTTCTGCAAGTCACCTCTACCCTCCACATTGCCTTAATGGAAGCTGCAATATAGTGTTTTTTTTCCTTCAAGACGCTCTTTGTTACTTCGCAGCTTTTGTTTGATAGCAATGCTTCCTGATACAGTAAAGCGTTAAAGCAGCTGTTTGTGCAGTGGGGCTTCTGAAAGCACCGTGACTGCCGGATAACTTCGTTCCTTTTTTATCTATTCCNAAGCAGCTGTTTGTGCAGTGGGGCTTCTGAAAGCACCGTGACTGCCGGATAACTTCGTTCCTTTTTTATCTATTCCGCCTTATTTTCCTGGAAATTTCCTGCTTGCGGAACGGCGAGTGGCGAGGCACTGTTAACGAGCGCATGATCTCGAAATGAGGACGCTAATGAAATGCAAAGTACACCTGCGAATTTTTCAGCCACGCCCCTCCCCTCCCGTTGCCTTCCCTTCCTCCTTCCGCCGCTAAGCGTTAAGAAGAATGCTTTCCCTGCCGGATCCCAGAGCTTACGGGAATCCGTGAGATTTAGCGTGACGTCATCGCGTTCACCTTCTCAGGAAATGAAACTTCCAGGCGGGCCCGTCACGCCTGCGAAACTTCCTTCGTCGACAAAAGCATCTCCGAAGTAGAAGGCGGAGAGAGGACCAAGGTTCTTCGAGCACCTGAGATGGATGAAAATTCGAAACTTTCCCACCGTTTAATTTCATTAAAACTCGCTCGCGACGGCAGAGACTTAACGCGGATTTAAAGCAAACGAGACCTTTAGTTTTAGAGAGGTTATATTACCTGCAGGATTCCGAGTTGCTCTTCATATTATTCAATGTGCCAATACCCAAATTGTTGGTAATGCACGATATATTTTCTTCTTGTCATCGATCTCCTTTGTGTTTACAGGCTGTGTCTGAAATATTGCTCAAAAAGCTACATTAAATTTTGTCCTACAATCGTTGTTTTCTATTTTAATTGCATCCCTGCTCCTTATCAATTTCCCTGGTCTTTCCAGGCTATGTCTAAAATGCCGCTGAAAATGTTGCAATATAATAAAAATCATTGTTTTCTGTTTTAATTACAAGCGTTCACATTATTAAAATTTCCTATTTAACATANGGGGGTTAGTGACAGCGCCGCTTCTAACACTTACTATATGCGTTATGCGTCAACATAAACTGGGCGTATGCCCCGACAGCAAAGGTCTGAGAACACAGTTTACCAGCGTGGCCACCTCCAGCTGCCACAGCAGTGGTCCAGGCACAAACCGCAAGTCTGGTGCAGTTGTGCGTCTTTAGTGGGCTCTCGCGTATTCACTGGTACAACAGTGGTCTCGCCTCTACTGCCTGTCCAGCAGCTGCGACGTCCACCCGTCAGTGGGTGGACGTAGTCCACTCCAGTATGTGGAGCTCCAACCACTGCCAGCACGAGTCCAGCTTCAATGTTTCCGTCCACCGGTGAAGACTTCCGGCGGGGCCTGCCGATCGTCTTCTGTGCTCTTGTCTGTTTCCATGGCACCAGGACTTTCAGCGGCAGACATTACACATCAACGTTGGATCGGAATTCCGTTTCATGCAATAGCTGTAAGTAACTGCTCCAAAGTGCTCCCCTACCCCTCGCCATTCCCTAAAAAGCTTCCTGAAGATGAAGTAAGTGCCGTGATCGTCCGTTTTTTCAAAGATTTCTTGAAGCCTGACTGTGTTGATGACCCATTTGGGAAGATGGAACACAGTCCTTTTCTTCCGCGAAACCAACATCGTCCTTTTTTTTTTTTATAAAGAAATACAAATTTGGTCAGCACACAGTAACACTGGATGAAGAAAATTTGATTTTACGTACCTCGCTGCCTATTATTCCATCGGATGAGAATCTGTAGACGGTAAAACCATTCAACAGTAGTGCATTTATAAAATGTCACAATGTTGTAGGAAGCTAAACGTTTCTCGTCTCCGCTAGTTACCATTTCCGGCTGTAAGTGTAGTCAGCAAATATAATTACTTTGAACTTCTGAACCATTTAACTTTCCGTGGAACATTAACTCATTCAATCCTGCAGACATTCCCGTCGTACCACCAGCCCAGTCGAGTCATCTGTGCCTACAGTTGCGGTTTGATTGGACTTATTGACGCGCTCTAATGTTATGTTGGTAGGACAACTAATTTCGGAGCAGCTTACGAGTTGAATTACTTTACATGGCTAATTCAGGATCCATACGAACTTGGAACCTCATGTCTTGACGACTTTGACACCGTAGATCTCCTTCCCCTTGAAGATGTTCTTTTATTCGGCTTCCATCTGTGCGCTTGTCGACCTTTTGTTTTCTTCTATCTCAGTTTTCCGCCATCTCCTATCGGCCAGAGTATCAGCTTCATCATCGTTCTTACGCAAATGTCGACAATATCTCAGTCTCTCTTATTTTCCGCCCGGGCTTCAAACACACGCATTACGTCGGATGTGTATGGAGATGTCCTGTCTCTTGATTTTCGTTTGTAGACAAATAGTTTTAGTCTACACCATATTCGGCGGGCTGATGAATTTTGTTTCCTTCTTAAATTTCCTCGTGCTACGACATAATTTCACATGGTAAAACCACTACCCGAAAAAATAGAAAATGAGTTCGTTGATTCAAGGCTCTTTCCTCCTGCGGGGAAAAATGACCCTGAT
>NQII01000528.1:389590-412095 GCA_002778355.1 Clitarchus hookeri | reverse complement strand
GGGGGGGGGGGTCACTGGACAATGCTCAAATCCTGACTTCATTTTTGAATGACGCGTTACCCGGACTGATGTCGTCGTGGCATGGGGAGAGTGACCTGTGGATCTCAGGCTTCTCTGATAGTCGTCAGGGAAACATTCACTGCACAGCTGTACGTCCAGGAGATTCTACGACCACCTAGCGTTACTCTTCATAGTGCGGCACAAATGGACAGTTTCACAGCGGGATAATGTCCTCCTCCCTCTTCCTCCACGTATATCAGGAGTTTCCCAGGACTGGGCTCGAGCTGTCGACGTCCTTTCTTGTCCAGCTCGGTCTCCAAGTTTGCCGGCCCGTTACCGGGACGGCAGCTTCAGCCATCAACGAGTTTCCAGAATCTGGACCAGCAGTTGCAACGAATAAGGGAGAATTTCCCACGGAATAGCAGTAGACATCTCTGCGGCTCCGCGCCATGACGGTATCGCGGCATGTATCCACCAGGGCGGTGCAACAATCTAACGAAGCTGTTTTCCAGTTCTATGATTCTGCCCAAATAAACGGTTCATTTGTCTTGAAGTTGTTTTCCAGTTCTATGATTCTGCCCAAATAAACGGTTCATTTGTCTTGAAGTTGTAACCAGTTATTTGTATCATCATTCCCAACGCCTGTACGAATTTCCACTATTTGTGGGCGCGGCTTTTCTTATGAATGTTTTTATTTATTTTTTTAGGGAGTGTGTGTGCTTGAAATTTTCTTTAAGAAGAGAATTTGAATTAAAAATATTAAATTAAATAAGAACAGTATATTTTCACATTATCCCTCCCATATGTGACTAAAAGTTCGCAGACGACTTATTACATTTTTTTTGTTAAGGTTTTTTTATAAAGCTCTTTCAAAACAAATATTACAGAAAGCATATTTATACTCATGTTATGCTATGTCTTCCAATATTTTCGAGTGTTATAATTATCATAATCACGACAAAGACTATGAAACCACTTTTTGCACGACGTGAATTGTATCATGTCTTCTTCCCTTGCAGTTTCACAGATAAAAAACAAAACAAAATTCTTGTATTGTACAGATCCCCTAAAGTTTTTGCAATATAGTGCGGCATGTTACACAGGAGATAAGCTTTCAGATACTCTTTAAAATTCTGTAATAAGTGAGTTGTAGCGCACAAGCCTTAAAAGACAACGTAACATTAACAACTGAATAATAAACGTAACTGACTATTATCCTGCGCACGCCCGTCGTCCTCCAAGTCGGTGATTTCTCTAACAGATGGCGGCTCGGTCGCTTGTACTTGACTGTGTCCCACGCGCATGCGCTGTGCGTAGTCCCCGAGATATTGAAGTGGTCCATTGATGACACCGTTCCCTTATATACACAGAGGTGACAGAAGTCATGGGATAGCAATATGCAAATATACAGATGGCATCAGTATCGCGTACAAAATGTATGAATGGGCAGTTCATTGGTTGGGCTTTCATTTGTAGTCAAGTGATTCATGTGAAAAGGTTTCTGACGTGATTATGGCCGCACGGCGGGAATTAACAGACTTTGAACGCGGAATGGTAGTTGGAGCTAGACGCATGGGACATTCCATTTCGGAAATGGTTAGGGAATTCAACATGCTGAGATCCACAGTGTCAAAAGAGTGCCGAGAATACCTAATTTCAGGCATAACTTCCCACCATGGACAACGCAGTGGCCGACCGCCAGCACTTAATGAC
This sequence comes from Clitarchus hookeri, assembly GCA_002778355.1. NCBI lineage: Eukaryota > Metazoa > Arthropoda > Insecta > Phasmatodea > Phasmatidae > Clitarchus > Clitarchus hookeri. The sequence goes on along the minus strand of NQII01000528.1, from coordinate 410,382 downwards.
CGAGACCAACGACGTGTGCGCAGAATGGTCATTGTTAACAGACAAGCAACACTGCGTGAAATAACCGCAGGAATCAATGTGGGACGTACGACGGACGTGTCCGTTAGGATAGTGCGGTGAACTTTGTATGTACTGAGCTATGCCAGCAGAAGACCGACTCTAGTGCCTTTACTAACAGCAGGACATCGCCTGCAGTGCCTCTCCTGGGTTCGTGACCATATCGGTTGGACCCTAGACGATTGGAAAACCGTGGCTTTGTCAGATGAGTCCCGATTTCAGTTGGTAAGAGCTGATGGTAGGGTTCGAGTGTGGCGCAGACCCCACGAATCCATGGATCCAAGTTTCCAACAAGGAACTGTGCAAGCTGGTGGTGGCTTCATTATGGTGTGGGCTGTTTTTACATGGAATGGACTGGGTCCTCTGGTCCAACTGAACCGATCATTGACTGGAAAGGGTTAAATTCAGCTATTTGGAGACCACTTGCAGCCATTCATGGACTTCATGTACCCAAACGACGATGGAATTATTATGGATGACAATGCGCCATGTCACCGGGCCACAACTGTTCACGATTGGTTTGAAGAACATTCTGGACAATTCCAGCGAATGATTTGGCCACCAATATCGCCCGACATGAATCCCATCGAACATTTATGGGACATAATCGAGAAGTTTCGCTATTATGGATGTCTATAGAGCCAGCATGGCTCAATATTTATTACGGGGACTTCCAACGACTTGTTGAGTTCATGTCACGTTGAGTTGCTGCACTTCGCCGGGTAAAAGGAGGCCCGACACGATATTTGGAGGTATCCCATGACTTTTGTTGCCTCTGTGTATAACGTTACGTGGGAAAAAAAATGTTTTCCTTCTTTTCCATAGAGTGCACGTGTTCCTTGGCAGGGTTAATATTCAATATATGCCCGATATAACATCTTACCTTGAAAATTGGCAACTAATCTTTTTGGATAGTAGTTCTCACAGTAAAGAGAACAGGAAAATAAATCTTGTAAAGGTTGTTGAAAGTTGCTGGCAGTTTGAGGTGCTGGCGTTGACATTGCAGGTGATTATCGAGATGCCAAAGAGGCGAAAAGGCGGGTTTTCTTGGGGTCTCAAAATAGAATTCCGAAAGTGCCTCAATACGCAACTAACTATCGTCTTTACACAGCCGTGAATACATAACGACTGTCCTACGAACTCGTATTTATGTCCCAATATTGATTTTGCATTTTATGGCACAGTTAAAATGGTGACAATTATGTGTTCCTAGTTCCCTTGTCTTGTCTACACTGCAGTGCAATGTTGTTATAGGCTGTTCATGGTAAACTGAGCAGTTTCAAAAGCCGTGCGTGATATCTACTTGTATGCACATTGTGTATTCTTCCGCCACATGTAAATTTAACATTGCAATAGGCTTGGTCACTTTATGCATACGCCATACAAGCGAAACCATGCCATTGTTAGAAAAGTAGATGTTTTATTGCAAATTTCCCCATTCTTGCACCCATATGCGTTTATAAAACAGAAAGAAAAATTAATCATTTAGGTGTTTATAGATGTTTTCCTAACAGTTTTTTAAATTTAAAGATAACACAAGGAACTACTTCCCCTCTGTAATTGTGAATTTTACTGAGCGCATACCAGTCAACGTGCCCGTTAAAATATATGCAGGTAAGGACAGTGACATGTATCAAATGTTTATTTCAAAAGTGCTTATTTAACTGTTAACAGACTATAGCTAGTTGTGTATAGCGGTGCTTTCGAAAAATTTTTTTTAAACATAAACAAGTTAGAAAAACCAGTTATCCAATATAAAAGGAAAACGTTCTTCTTAATATAGCTATTTGTTTTTGAGTCAGTAATTGGGAAAAGATTGGTCAAGAGAAAAAAATTTAAAACAATATTAGTTGGTTCAGATCTTCTCGTAACACCGTAACGAAATTATCGCTCGCAACAAGTTAGATGCGAAACACCTGTATGGCTCTGTGAGGAGCTCAGCATTTCATTGGCTGCGACGTATGGTTTCCGCCATGCAGGGGTGGCGGCATCAGTGCGTCAAGAGGGTCACGTGACGCCCTAGTAATCTGCTGTAAGGGCCAGATCCTCGGAATAAATAATTAAATGTCACACTACAACTATGAATAGAGACCTGAAAAATTCGCGAATTAGTTTTGGGACGAGCTAGAATTCAAAACACGTGCGTTTATATAACTTTAGCCATTGGTCCATACGGTGTTTGACACCTGCTGGGGAACGGTGTCCAATTGTCGCCTTCCACTGTGACAGCAGGCAACCAATGTGGAGTTGATATCGGCATATTTGCACGTAAGACTGCAGGTAATTGAACTCGCGAATTTTTCATGTCTCTAACTAGGTCCTTTGTTGTTAAATTGATACGTAAAGACAAATTTGAGTATCATATTCTAAATATTATGTCTTTAAAATTTTTAATTCTTCTAGTTGAATGGTTTAATGTAGAGAATTACATAATCTGACATTTTTTACAAACCTCGACCCTTTACCGAAGGACATCTACCGCCGCCCTTGTCGCCAAGACCTTTGCCCACTCGGACTCGGGGAGCTAATCAGGTGTACTGATGAATGGCTGTCATTGACTCGCTACGTTCAAGGGCGTGGCCATATTCATGCCCACCTGTAACAACAGCGAACTGAATAAATAGTGTTTGTCATTTTATCAAACTCATTCAAGTATTTTTTATGGTCAAGCGCTGTATTTGATACCTGTAATATTTTTTGAGGGACAGATTTATCATTTTATGTTCCCTGCTTGCCAGACTTCAGAATGAAAATTATTGTATGAATGTATGATGATTTAAAAGCGAGAGAATATAAACAATTAATGATTGCTCCTTGTAGCTTACGGGCACCGTGTTAAATGTTCAACTACAGCGTTCGGGATGCCGAGTGTATCGGCTGCTTACCGAAACATTACTTTTTTATTCTTTTTCGATCATTTTCGTCGACGCCTGATCAGCGGTGATGTCATAAGTTCGATTTGTGGACCAATCACTGCTTTCTTCGTCCGTCGCTGACTCCCAACCGTTCCGCGGTTTTTTAGCGGATGAATCGACTCTAGAGAATAATTTGTTCGTCCCACTTCGATCTTCCTTAACACACATATTATGACGTTGACGCATAGCCATTTGTGCTAAACGTTCTGCCTTAAAAGCTTGAACAATACAAACGCCAGTTTACAGCCTATTTTATTTAGGTTATGTTAGATTTTGACTGTAGTTCCCAAGTTTTCTTTGCCGATATTCCGATAGTTATTATTTTTGTATTGAAATAATTATCATGGACAAACGCTTTGGCAGAGTTCGTTGCAAAGTTGTAGAAACTTAAATCACTTGTTTACGTCAGTTGCAAGAATCATTCGAAGTCCTTTTCGTCCTGCGGGCCGCTTGAACATGTTTTTCATCTAGGTATTCAGTTATACAATGCAAGTGTGTTCTTCTCGCCCGGACACGTGTAATACAAACATGCTCATGTATTTGTCCATGGAAACTGGCAAGTGTATCACCCACGTGACTGGCTCTTACTTTGCAACACAAAGTGAACTTCAGACCGGTTAAGAGGATCAATTAAATAATTTAGTAAATAACCCTTTGCGAACTGCTAACTAAGGGACCCTGACTAGCAGTAAGGAATACAACTGAAACTATTTTCTTTTACAGAAGAAAATTTGCTGTCTGGTTATGTTCTTACATCTTTGATTTAACGTGGAATATAGTTAAGAAACCATTTGATTTCTTCAATCATGGTCATGAAATTATGTCTTATTCATAAAGAAGTTACGAGTAGAATGATTTCGGAATTTTTCTCTGAAACTGTGAATTACATTTCAGAGCATTGTCGTATATATATATATTTTTTAATAGAAAAAAAGCATAATTCTTTGAGTAAATGCCAACCGGAAAAGAATATTTATTTTGAAAGTTCGACGTCATGAAAACTTGTGGTGCATTTTATTGTCTTCGTGAGTTCTCCCTTGAAAATTTACAAAGGAAGATATATGGACAATTACATGTCTTCTGAAGAGGTAATAAAAAATTCACAATGTTATGGAAATTTCAGATTATTATGTACCCAGCTGTAATCTATTACATGTTCAGTGAAAATAGTGACTACCGTTCATTTCTGGAAGTCTTATTTTTATAAAGACAACCTTATAAAATCTTCCTTTTGTAGTATAATGGGATATTTCTATCTGAAATGTAGCAATCATGGTTTCTGAACTCTCAAAAGTGTTGTATCTTCTTGATTTTGCCACACTTTAAAATATTGTACTAAGAAATCATAAAAACATAATATTTCGGTTGTAATTAAGAATATGTGTGTGTGTGTGTATATATATATATATATATATACACACACACACACTTAAGAGCAAAAAAAAACTGGTATAGGCGTGCGTATGCAAATAACAGAGGTATTGAACCAATCAGAGTAACGCGATGCGGTCGGCAGCTAGATCGGTTACTGCTGCTACAATGGCAGGTTATCAAGATTTAAGTGAGTTTGAACGTGGTGTTATAGTCGGCGCACGAGAGATGGGACATAGCATCTCCGAGGTAGCGATAACATTCGGATGTTCGCGTACGACAATTTCACGAGTGTACCGTGATTATCCGGGAATCTGGTAAAACATCACATCTTCGACATCGCTGCGGCCGGAAAAAGATCGTGAAAGACCGGGACAAACGACGACTGACGAGAATCATTAAACGTGACAGACATGCAACCCTTTCTCAAATTGGCGCAGATTGGATTTGTGGATTGCCCTACAGGATTAATGGTTTGAATTACCTCCTACATACCTTTATACATTAGTCGAGTCCATGCCACGTCGTCTTGCGCCACTTATGCGTGCTCGGTGGCCCTACACGATATTAGGCAGGTGTACCAGTTTTTTTTACTCTTCAGTGTATATATGTTTATAATAAATATATACACATATACACTAGCTTTTACCCGCGGCTTCNACTTTTCAAATAATTTCACAGTTCCGCTTGACCGACGCATGCATAAAGTGATCAGGCGCGTGGCAACGTTAATTTCACATGTGGTGGAAGAATACCAACTTTTAACGTGAATATTTTTTATGAGACTTCCAGTACAGGCTATTAAACCTACCATAGCGACATGCGGCACCCTCTGTATTTATTACACCACTAGCTTCTACCGGCGGCTTCGCTCGCGTGGTTATAGTAACAAACTTATAGGGAGAAATAACGGCATTTGTTAGTAGACAGACACTGATCATAAACACAGAACAGAGCACTAACAGTGTAATTTTTTGGTGCTTTAATCGCTATTTTACATAGCCACTGGTCGTCATTTACATTTCATTGGTGATCTGGGTAAACGCTAGCAATCAGTTCCGTATCACTCTGCACCAAATTACTAAAATCCCCCGTTAGTGCATTCTCTCTCTCTCTCTCTCTCTCTCTCTCTGTTTAGAGCTTCTATCGCCTTTTTTTGACATTGTTCTTACGTCACCACACTAACAATTTACATCGATATACCGATATTTTTCAGTTACATATCAATCGATAAGTTATTTTCCATATCGATAATTATGTATACATCTATATATTGAGCATTGACGGAGCATTGTACCCCGAGCGCTTAGTTTACTAAAAAAATGTTTCCTGAGGAAATGAGAGATTTTTTTCGGGATAAAAAGTAGCATATGTCATTTCCTGGCCCTCCCACTATCTCTGTGAAAAAAATAACGTTGCTCCGTTGCGACGTGAAAGAAGGACAAACAAACAATCAAACACTATTTTGCATTATAATATTCGTAGGATATATATATGTATATATATATACATACGGATATGTGATCTCGAAGTATGTACAATAATTATAACGGAGGTACGATATATTACGTTTTTAATGGCCGCCGCTTTGAAGTATGTTACATTATGCATGTTAATGAAAGCATTCTATTTATTCACAATTTATATTTCGATTTTTCACCAGTATGTGGAAATGGTTACAAAATGTTTCTGAGAAGTTGGAGGAGAGTGTAGGTACTGGCTATTGGTCCGAATTCTACAATGGGAGATATTTCAACGCTTTGTGTTCCATTTATCTTGTCGATCTTATTACATTTTTTACTTAGATTATGACTGTAGCAAGATTGTGTTTATCGATATTTATATGTACAGCAAAAAGGCAATTTTGTATCCAGAAAATACATATACTGGTGTAGACAACATTTTCTGGTCGTTTAGCTGCTACCTTATGGCACATTCAAATTATGATTCTAACTTTTTGTGCACATTTATATGTTGCCACAATCTTACTGTGACATTGAGTAAACAGATATTGCTTTCCTAATATGTCTAGGTTTGCTTAACTTATCCATTGTACTCTTTGGAAATCAGCATGTGCAGTAATACTATATTAAAGTAGGCTCGGCTAGTTAATATGTTAATCTCTTATAATTTTCTTTTTGGTTTTATGTACTTAAAGAAGTTCCGATACACTCATTTTTATCGGCCACTTCCGGCTCACAGCCGCTTCTTTCTAGACGGATGTTTTTCTTCCTCCCCAAGGAAAGTATACCTGACTTTACGCTTGGTTTCAATGTCTGCGTATTGATGGCCTTCGTGCTGAACGCGCCATTGAAAACCCTGCGCGTACGTCTCAAAGTTTCGACATTCCCGGACTCCCCGAGAGTCGGCGNGTGCTGAACGCGCCATTGAAAACCCTGCGCGTACGTCTCAAAGTTTCGACATTCCCGGACTCCCCGAGAGTCGGCGAGAGAAAACACGCCCGTCTAGACGCGCCTTTATTGAGGAAATATAATCTTATTTTCGCCGAAGATATTCAACGCAGTCTTCGATCAGGGCCTGGGAATTTTTTTTTTTTTTCGTTCTACGCTGAATTGTTGTTGTCGTACTTTTTTTCACTTAAATCCCGGGCTAGAACTTTTTTTTTTTTGCTGTTGCGCCAGAACTTTCAGCTTATTCAATTTTCGAGTGATATCCGGCGTGGCGGCGCCTGCAGTCGATGAGCGGGAGTGACACTCAGTGTTGCCAGGCAGCGCCGTAAGCAGTTGCCAACTTCTGCGAGCGGAGCGAAAGTTGGCGATCGTGCGCAGCGCTCGGCGCTGACACAGGGAGGATTAGGTAAGGGGAAGGGAGGAGGGGAGATAAGTTGTGATTGGTTCCCTGGGAGGGTTGAATAGGCGCCNTGCTTCAAAATTCCCACTTTCTCTTCTTCGGGCACAGTGGCAGATGCGGCCGGTCAAAACATGGTTCTTTGCCCCCCCCCCCCTTCCAACTTTGTCCGCTCCTAACTTTTCAGACTCCTGATTTTTTTCTCGATAAAACCTCCCCCCTCCCCCCTCGTGTTATTTCATGCGTATTGTATTTCTTGCCTAAGGAAGGGGAAGAGGGGAGGATCTTAAATTGAAACAAGATACTGGCCAGCAATTTATACCGATATGGTGAGTCTGAAAAACACCGACAAACTCCACCTTCATTTTCCTTATGGAGAAATTAAGTCGATAACTGAATGCGATATATTGTCGACGAAACTTCTTACGGGTCGTACGCACCTTTGAAGTGGTGACTCAAGCACAGGTTTGTTGTAAGTATTACAGGAAGTATTTGAAACGGAACAATGACATCCAGGATAATGTGTGTTTGGAAGAGTAGCTGCAATTCCTGCAAAATCAGTCGCTGCCGTAAGATTATGTTGTGGAGGAAATAAGGGTTGCAAGCCGGTTGTAGCATAAACGCGTACGATGCTGAAGCCTAATTGGTTTTCCAGTGGCGGATTATGAATAAGCACGTCAAAATTAACTACAAAGGTCGTCTTGCGCTATCACATTAAACCCCGCCGTATTGCGAGGAATTCGTGCTTGCCTGCAGGCTGCAGTGGCGTAGTGGTTTCTGCCCACGAAATCCTCGCAAACAGAGTGGTTGATAGTGATAGCGCAAGACGAGCTTTGTAGTTAATTTTGACGTTCTCATTCATAATGCGTCGTTGGAAACCCAATTGGGCTTCGGCACGAAGGACATTGATGNGGAAACCCAATTGGGCTTCGGCACGACGGACATTGATGCGACAGCAGGGTTGCAACCCTTATTTTCTCTGAGACACAATTGTATGGCAGTTACTGGTTTTGCAGTGGTTCCAGATATTCGTTCAACTACACATAATCCTGGATCTCATTGTTTCGTTTCAAATACTTTCTGTAATTTTCACAACGAAAGCGTGTTCCAATTCCTACTTAAAGGGTTCGTGAACGATACTTTTGAAGTTTTAGTTTTCTTTTTTCGAACTAGCAGTTTCGTCTCGTGTTATAAGCGTACAGTCGTCAGTAATGCGAGAGGAATACATTTCAGTTTATCACCTTTGTAATCTGTAAATCTGATCTTTCAACTCCCCTGTTTCGAACATAAAAATATCTAACAGGGACACGAGTAGTAACACACATAATAATTATCCCCCCCGTTCAATTGTTACGGGATTTTATATTGGCAAGGTCCCTCTTTAAGATATTTGTGCAGTTTTCTACGAACGTGATATTTGAACTAACTCCCCTGTTTGACAGACATGCAATGCACATGCATTTCTAACGTGCTCGTAGATTATCAACGTTTTCGCTAAGAAACAGTTTCAATTTTTCTCCTTGTCAATTTGGAAATTCATCACGCTTTTGAATAAGAATGTTCTGAAATATCCAGCACTGTTTTTGAAACGAATAATAAATATAAAGCCAAGTATGTCGGAAATGAAGTATGGCTTAGGAACGTAGTTGCTGCAACAGTAGCGACAGTGCCTAAGCGCTTCTGCTATAAATTCTAACTAAAAAATTTAAATTGCGAAGTTATAAAATTAGTTTAAATCTGCTAAATAATGGCGCTGACGAAATGTTTGCCGAGGACGCTTTGAGTAGGTCCTGCGTATTGGTTTTTTTTTAACACGTGGTAAGGAAAAGTTTTCCTTCATTTGCAAAGTCTGTTGCGCATGCGAGTCAGGTTTTACCTCATGTTTAACACATCCAGGACCAGTTCACATGTATATTACGGACGTTAAGGTAATTTTTTGTCTATACTGCACACTGCGAAGCTCAATGACCGATGATCTTACCTGTGGGCAAATGATTCGCNTAAGGTAATTTTTTGTCTATACTGCACACTGCGAAGCTCAATGACCGATGATCTTACCTGTGGGCAAATGATTCGCAAACAGTCTTACTGGTCTAGGTCATGATTGGTTCACGTAACTGTAGCCGAACATACATCCTTACAGCTCATTGGATGTGAAACTAAACAAGTGTTGTGTCGACTTAAGTACAGCACACATCATAATTGTTTTTTTGCAACGCCTGAAACAGTAAATAAAAGTGGGTCTGAGAAGGTTAATGCAGAGACCATTCTAGAGACGTTGAATCCAGAAATAATCGTCTTCGACTTGAGGTGTATTGAATTATAATATGTGAAATCTGAGTTACGAGCACGGGATAATCGCTGCGAAATTATGTGCTAATCATCCATGATTTTGCATTGTTTACCTTTCGTATTTAAATTTGTAGCCAAGAAAACTGAAATGCGAATGTAAGGTTTAACTTATTAACATAATGTAAATGCTAATTTGTAAAGATTTTCTATTGCTTTCATTCCAAATATTCTGCTTAAAGAAGAGCTCACATAGTACAAAATTATTTTATAATATAACATTTATAGAAGTAATAATGGGTTATTAAAATTAAAATTTGTGGCACTGAAGTCAAGTGTCCAGTGATAAACTTGACCCATCTGTTGTTTGCATTTTACACGTAGACAATTTTGTGTACAATATATAAATTCTGGAATTGAAAAGCATTCGGTTTCTATTTGATAAATATCACTAGTAGCTACTTTTATGATTAATTTTTTTTATATATATGCGGACATGGACCTTAATTATATTACTATTAGTAGCCTGATGACAATTATCAGTTTTTCAAGAGTGCAGTAAGTTTAATTACTCGCAGACGAGAAACGAAGTTTTAAAAATGATTTTGTTAAATTATTTCAGCTATTACATCTGAAACGTCGAAGCTGGTATTCGTTTAAGGTTTGTTTGTATAGCAAACATGTACTATATTTATTGGACCTCTAATCATATTTTGATAACNGACAACGTCTTAAATTAGGTTGCGGCTGGGAGTCACTTATGAAAAAGTGTAACGCTCGGTAACGTTACGATGAGTCACCGAACGAGAGAGAGGCCCGCCGAATGCCTTGCGTCTCTCTCCCACTCAACTATGATCGGTCTGCCGCGCGCGCAGCACTACGTTGTCACGTAAAATCTTCGCCGGTAAAACCGACTTTACAGGCAACAATTTTTTTGTATTTTTTTGGTTTTTCATTGGTGGTTATGCTTATCCAGTCATTGCTCCAATCAATAGAAAACGTGTGGAAATGAAGAAAAAGTTTATAGAAACGTAAATGATACCATAGTAAATATTTGAATTTAAAGAAACCATGTCTTGTCTGATAAATGTTGGTGTTTTTCTGGGCAAGACAAAGATATTTTTTACGATATTTAGTATTTATGGTCTGGTTTAGTATGAGGTTGTAATGGCTACTGTCTTCAGTTTTATATACTTTTTTATATTTTTTCTTTGCATAGTGAGAATTTCGGTAAGTTTTTTGGGTATTAAACCTCTTTTTTTACGTAAGCTTACGTAGACGCCAAATTGAGTTTCTTTGTAGGCAGGGGATGGTATCGGAAAGGGCTCAGATGTTTCTGCTCGGGGGGCGGTTACAGATATGATTAATGGCGCTTGTTTCCTGTTACATGTTGAGAAAAAGCGTATTTATCCCGACTCTTTTTTAAGTCAGGTGTTGTTTTCGTGTATTTACTTAGAAAGTGAAATTTGTGTTGAAAGTAAAAAAAGTCTCATAAATACAATCTTATAGTGAAAATCACATTAATTCATGTTTACAATTTTTAAAATAAATATGTTAAAAAATAAATATGTATTTCACTTTTCAGCAATACACTAAGCGAGAGTATGTTTGTAATATACACACGGTGTTTAAATAATAAAATGTTATATCTTTCATAACCCGAGGAAGGTGTACCGGTTAGTCTGCTAACCTCCCATCTAGGCGAACCGGGTTCGATTCCCGGCGGGGTAGCTCCCGGATTTTCGCACGTGGGAATCGTGCTGGATGATGTCGCTGGTCGACGAGTTTTCTCAGGGATCTCCCGTTTGCCCCCGCTCTTTCATTCCACGGCTGCTCCATACTCACCTCGCTTCACCCTCATCGGTTCTCAATACATCGATATTAAGAGCCNCTCTTTCATTCCACGGCTGCTCCATACTCACCTCGCTTCACCCTCATCGGTTCTCAATACATCGATATTAAGAGCCTCCCAAATATCTCCACTCACTCGCTGATAACCCGAGGAAAAAACTGTTAAAGAGAATTATTTTGTAGCTGAAGTAACGGCGATACAAGACCTCGATATTGGGTAACTAAAAAATGTTCTAATATTAACGTAAACGTNAACTAAAAAATGTTCTAATATTAACGTAAACGCACGTGCTGTAAATATTTTATTTTAAACGCAACGTTTATTTCAGAAATCCCTGTACCTCGCATTGTGTGCGGAAACTGCTTCTAACGCATGCCAAACCACGTCCACGTCACTATTGAATTCATTGACGTACGTTACTTAAATAATTCAGGGTTGGACACGTTCTACGCGTGTACACTCACGAGCAGTTGAATTAGAGATACCCGCAAATAAGCGTGNCTCTTTCATTCCACGGCTGCTCCATACTCACCTCGCTTCACCCTCATCGGTTCTCAATACATCGATATTAAGAGCCGCCCAAATATCTCCACTCACTCGCTCACGACCCGAGGAAAAAACTGTTAAAGAGAATGATTTTGTAGCTGAAGTAACGGCGATACAAGGCCTCGATATTGGGTAACTAAAAAATGTTCTAATATTAACGTAAACGCNCCTCGATATTGGGTAACTAAAAAATGTTCTAATATTAACGTAAACGTACGTGCTGTAAATATTTTATTTTAAACGCAACGTTTATTTCAGAAATCCCTGTACCTCGCATTGTGTGCGGAAACTGCTTCTAACGCATGCCGAACTACGTCCACGTCACTATTGAATTCATTGACGTACGTTACTTAAGTAATTCAGGGTTGGACACGTTCTACGCGTGTACACTCACGAGCAGTTGAATTAGAGATACCCGCAAATAAGCGTGCATCACCTCCTTCCGCTCTGATGACGGCGGTGATGTGCGTGGCATCCGGGAGCCACAAGGAAGCGGAAGCGATCGGGAGCCACAATGATCCATGACAGCTGCACATCCTCCCACGATGCACGGAGATCGGCCGGATCAGGATCCACGTCACGCACGTCCCTCTCGACAGCACCTCCGATGTGTTCGAGAAGATTGAGGTCAGGTGGCCTCGAAGGCCAGGCTAGCAACAACGTGTTCGCGGAGTGTTAATCCAACCACAATTCAGGTGGTTAATCGTCGAGCCGTGTGATTTGCGGCGAGCAGAGGTGCTCTAGTGATCCGCTGCACTGTGGCCTGTCCATCCGCTGTCACCAACCGAGTCAGCCGACGGCGACAGCTGTCATCGATGCGTTGTACGCCACAGCAGTTGTCGCTAGCGGCGATGATTTTACCCGAACACATGAACTCACAATTTACTCTTGACACGGTGGCCCGTGGAAATACCGACGCCTGCATGACGTCGGGGATGGAGTGTTAAGCAAGTATCTCAAGCTCAAGAAAGTTATGTTCTTGTTTCTCTATTGAATAGATTTGCTATACAGGGTATGACAAGTAATCCTGGTAGTGAACTTTTGGAAATGTGTTGCTTTCGGCGTGCCAACAATAATCCAGGTGTTGCTGTTGCCTATATAAACCTAGTTGATGTACGTGATATTATATGTTGGGGAAGACTTTTGCTGTACACGAAACTGTTACAAACCAGACTGGAGTTGTTTCTTTTGCTCAAGCCCCCGTTTTGTATTCACGTAAAAAAGTGAAATTGGAATTGGGTGATGAAATATGGTTGTTTCGTAAATTAGTTGGTACTACTGGTGATATTCATGTATTGGGTCATGCACAATTTGTATATAGTGTATAAATATATTTATTAAGTATTTTTATTTATTTCAATGTATTTTCTACCAGTGATCCCTTTAACATGTTTAGAAAATGGCTTTGACCTGGAGAGTTCCATCTAACCCCAACGATCTGACCACGGTCAAACGCGTGGAGATCTTGTTTCTCCTCCAATATATGCTCGATTGTTTATCAGATGTCTGACGACATCCGAGACATACGTGGCTGAGAACTGTTGCAATCTATGAGATGACCACAGCGATATTTCGCGAACACTGCACTTGACTTTAATTAAACTGTTCATGAGTGTATTTTACATGTACGTGTTTACGTAAATAGAGAACGAGAAAGTGCTATGTCAATGTCTCACACTGCCGTTCCAAAAGCTACAAGCTCAAGTTTATAGCTTTTATTCTTATTTTTATTAAAGTTTTGCAATTGCATAGCTTAAGGAAATAAAAAACCCAAAATATTAGCTCAATTGTTGGAAATTTCATCTACCCATTAGTTCTTTGCAGTTTATAGCCTACGTTCCTTCACAAGATACATATAGGGTCACATAAATTATTATATTGATTTTCTGTAGCCACTCAACCTACTTCTACGAAGTTTTGCAACAATTAGTGCTATATATAAAATTTCCTAATTAATGAAAGCATAATATTTTTGAAGTTTAAATTGCTGTCCTCCACTACGATCACAGATAGCATTAAATAGGCGTTAGAAACAAAGATTTTTTTTGTACGTATTTCATGAACTATCATACCGCTTCCCACAAAAATCGTTAGTGACGTAGTGTCACAGACGACGATGTGTTGACTTTTGATTACAGATATATCTATTTATTTTTAAATTATCGCCCATTAAAGTGATTGTAGTAAGTTGCTCAGAATTTATTGTATACTTCAGAAGTTGACTTCGTTTTCTGATATTGTTTTGAAAGGAAGGTCGCGCTGAAAAATATGGGAACTCGTTCGTCTTACATCATAAGGCACGAATATTCAAATTTTAATAAAATTATACTCACGAGTTGTTTCCGCGTGCCCTTAAGATTCATGCATGAATGTATTTATGGGAAAATACTACATGACATATATTACCCCCTTTTTTTTGTATATTATAACGTTGACCAAAATTTATTTCTAAACGCACATTATAAAATGTTCTAAGCCCTAAAACGCATATTTTGATTGATTTCCGTGATTGGTGTTAGGAGCAGGGGCCTAACAACGTGGGAAAGGGGGGGGGGTGCTGTTGCCCTCACCCGTCTCTTCAGATATAAACATTTAAAAATTAATTTTCATTTTATTGCTTGTCGACTATGCTGCTTATAAGTGGGCTTAAGGTGTGCTTGACCCTGCGGCCCAGTTCATCGTCGGGAGCGATGGCTATGTTATGAATTTGGTGACTATATTAAACAGTTTGGAAATAACATCCAGCTATGCTTATAAGAGGGCTTATGGCGTACTTCCTCTGCGGTCAATTTCGTCGTCGTGGGGTGATGCATGTGTTATGAATTTGGTGAATATATCTTAATCAGTTCGCAAATGACATCCAACTATGCTTATACGAGGGCTTAAGGCGTACTTGACGCAGGCGCTGTGTGACATGCGATAGGTTCTGGTACGCCTGGCGTCCTGGCGGGGATCCGAGATACAGAAATGCGCGCGCTCGACAGTTCGGACATTACAGCCAACTAAAGGAATGAGAGAAGTTGCATGACGGGGCAATTATCTTAACAATTCTTTAGACAAGATGGATGGTGCTGGCATGGAATGACAGAGCGTGACGTGGACGGTATTTTATAGGTGAGAGAGCGACTATGCTGCTGATGACAAAGCCGTGTAAGTGTAATTAGTGTTGTTTATTCTACTGCTAGTAGTTGCAGAACAATAGGAAATAAATGATCCCACGCGCGAGTGTCGGCTACGTCCCGTACCGCGCGCAGACAAGTTGAAGGTACAGAAGTGTGCGAGCGCTCTCGAATACCCTGGCAAGTTGGAGAGACAGTCGTACCCACGAGTGATCGAGACACATGTACGTCGCTGCGCAATTGGCTCTGTATGAATGCATATAAATTATATGTTGCGACACGGCCTGCCCAAATTGTTTATGTATATATAATTAATTGTTCTGAATTACTAGTATGGCGGTATTTTTTCGCGCTATTAATTTATATGTACATATATAGACTTTTTCGCGCGCGCGTAGGCTGCAGTCTTTTATGCGATGATGATGAGTTTATTGTCTGGGGAGTGCGTAGGCCGATGCGGGTATTTAATATAAATATTCCCATAACCATGGAATGGCCCGGCAGCCAGCAGCCAGGTGCGCGCGTGAACCTACATAGTGCGAATGGGAATACGTGTATTTTCTTTATTTTATATCTTAAAACTTTCCCTTGCAATGGTGGTCGTGCGGTGTAGACGCCGGACTGGCGACCGAAAAGCTGTCGGATCGAAACCGCACGCCTCCTGCATTTTTGAGTTCACAAAATACTAAAAAAAATTCCCAGCGCTCCTAGCGGCCACCTCCTCGATGCCTGCGCGCCCCTGCAAGCGACGAGTGAACCAACGCACATACACAAAATAGACGTGCCGATACCAGCGCTCCTAGTTGCGAACTGTAGAACTTCAAACACTCTGGGGGTGGGTGAGAGAATTAATGATGGCCGCCTACAGCCCCCGCCTGGAGGCAGGCGCAGGAATTAAATGTGGCTTAGCACACTCTGGTGGTGGATGTGGGAGTCAAAGTTGGCCTCCTACAGCAGACGACTGGCGGCGGAAATTAAAGATGACCGCCTACAGCATACGACGGTGATGAGAGAACATCCAAGATGGGGGACGCGAAAAGCATGAGAGAGAGAGAGAGAGAGAGTTAGTGGTTGAAATAGCTGTAGTGAAAAAAGGGGCACCAAAAATCAATGGTGTTCCTAATTCGTTTTGCCCCCAGCTAATTTAAAGATGTTGTTAAGTTACTGGTTTGGAGTGCCAAAAAATCCATCTGAATGTTGTGTTTATTTATTGAGCAGGCATGAAATTTTAAGTAGCAAAAAATAGACTATTTTCTTGGGCGTTACAGTTATATTACCCACGATGTTTGCTGTTCTTAAACGGGGTGTGTACCGTTTGTTAAATTTCCCGAAGCTTGTGTTGGAATGTGCACCAGAATCGGCGCTCTACGTCCCATAATGTGGCGGGGGTTTGAAAAATTTCCCCGAGTCGCGTTGGGGCGTGCCCATAGAACATAGATGAGTTAGACCGATGTTCGTCTTCTACGCACTTACCCAAAAATGAACAACCCCACACCAATTCTAATGCCAAAATCACGTGGTCAACAGTGATGACGCGTTTATAGGCTATATTAATTTTCAAATAACAACCCCTTTTTATATTAATAAAATACTTCTACCAATTTGTATTTAATCAAACTGCATTAAAGAACTGGCCAGAGGAGGCATACAAACATCTCAAAGCACTTTTGTACTTTTACATTGTTATAACCTCAGATCCTATCCACGTCGTTTATGACAGTCGTGTTGGAAGGAAACCAGCCCAATGTTGAGACACGGAGACTGGCTACTGCGCACCTCAAGCGCGCACTCTATCCTGCTTTCCCTTCTCCCGGATTTTCGCATGTGGGAATCGTGCCTTACGATGCCGCTGGTCGGCGGGTTTTCTCGGGGATCTCCCGTTGCCCCCGTCCTTTCAATCCGACGCTGTTCCACACTCCCTTCGCTTAACCCTCATCGGCCGCCGAACGGTGCGCAGAGCTCTAGCAGAAAAACGTTTTATTAAAAAAACCGTCTAACGTGTTTGATTGAGGCCTGCTTACGAATAGCATTTAAGAAACGTTACTCGTCTGTATACGTTGTTCAGTTCCTCCATTTCTCTTTAAAGCATGTTTTTGTGATAGTGAAAATGGCTCAAAGGGGTCTTTTCGCGGTCATTTTTTAGGTATGAACATTCCTGTACCAAACATTAAAAAAAGGAATAGGGACGTGCAATAAATCATTCTTTCTATCATTACGTTGTAAAAGGGAAGGGTCTCCGCTGAAAGTCTTATAGAGGCGCGTTAAGACTGCGCGCCAGTCGAGTGCTCTGCGCGTAGAGGCGATGAGAGGGTTGATGCTCACGTCTCGGTCGCCCCTAGCGCTCCTACGCACGCCGGCTTTCCTTAAAGAGTCGGCGGGCAGATCTCTGCACTCCACTGCTCCCTCTCTACGGTCGTGCCATCTAGCGGCGGGATGAGGAATGTGGGCTGCGTATGTCGAAAGGCGCTCGAGGTCGAGCAAGGGTTGGGGCAGAGGGGTGCGGACCCTCGGCAAGGCCAGAGGAAACAGGGGCAACGGCTGGATGTTATCTTCGTCTCCCTGGAATTGAAAGGCATTACGACGTGATCACGGCGGCGCTAAGATCCTCCNTTTTTTTTTTTTTTTTTCACCTTCCCTAGCTGGAAGTTAATTCGTACTACAAACGTTGTTTACTCAATCTCCTTCGTTAAAGCCGGCAATGTTATAGGTACGGAGATACAAAAAAAAAGTTGAATTAGTTCTTCGTTTAACTTTATTACCGTGTGGGAAGGTGTAGGAAATGAAGACTGCTCGGCTTAACAAGTAAGGCGTGCCGTCGGGACGCTTGCTAAGGATCGGTTATGAAACAGCGTTTCGAAATAAGTGAAACACTCGACAAAAATGAAACACGTTTAAAATTGCTGAAATAAAACATGTCGAGAATAAATCGGTGAGTTGTTCAGAAAGTTTACCAAAAATAATTAGAGTGTACGTGGCTGCAGAGTTAAGTGAACTACAGTCGCGCCGGCCTAAGGACGAACTTGGCTCCGCCTACCCGAGTGATAGAGAGAGACAGAACGACTTGCAAAGCACCATCCACTGGTAGCTGGCAGGTGGGCAGGCGGATCTGCAGGTACTCCCTGTCACCTGCCGTACCACCGTCGTCCAATTGTTTTCTTTCCCGAGGAGAAGTGGCCCGGCATTGGCAGAACTCCCAAGTCCTAAGTTACAGCGGCACTACTGTAGTACTTTTCAAGAAATGTATGTATTCAGCATTACGCAAAAATGAATTAATAAGTAATTGATTACACATAAGACAGCCACATAACATATTACTATTATTACACATTCTTCGTGGACCAGGGTCAATTGGCACTACCTGTGTACTCTTGCCATTCAAGCGTTTAATGTAAAGGGAAAAAGGGAGGGGTGTGGGGCGAAGAAAGGAAGTGGTGTATAAGACATGCTCTTTTATATCAGTAAAATACTTTTACGATTTGAATTTAATCAAAGTCCGTTACGAATGGGTTAAGAGTGGTGAGTGGAAAAGGTTCGGACGGTTCTTAACATTGAGAGCCGACGAGGGTGAAGTGATGTGAGTATGGAGCAGCGTCGGAATGCAAGGGCGGGGGAAACGGGAGATTCCCGAGAAAACCCGCCGACTACAGCGGCATCGTCCGGCGCGATTCACACGTGCGTAAATCCGGGAGCGACCCCGCCGGGANGGGGGGGGGGGGTTGTCTGACGACCACGCCACCACGGTAGGGCCAGTGGAATTTTTCACAGGCTGGTTTCAAAAGTCCGCAGTCAGCCGTGAACAGCACGTAAATTCTAAGCACGTAGAATGCGGATCTCGTAGAACAGTTGTGGCGACGGTCTCGCTCGCGCGATGGCGACGTTATCGACGCGGCGTCGCCCGACGACGGGGGACGTAGTCGTGCGACGGGACGTGGAGTGCCGAAGAGGAGAGAGGAAGTTGTTGGTCGAGTGTTTCCTCCGGCCCTCCTTCGCCGTAGGCAGGCGTGCGGGGGAGTCCTCGAGAGCGGCCAACCCCCTCGGTCGCACGTCGTCGTGGAGAGCTGTGCCAACACGCTGGAGCGTCGCGACGCCCCGCACTCCACGACACGGCGCCATGCAAACATCTCCCCCTGGCCGCATCGACCTGCGTCGCCGACCGCCGTGCCGGCCAGCCTCCAGGTCGCTGTGCGTTCAAAAACGTGCGCATGTCGCAATGAAAGATGGTGGTTATCGTGATCGCAGTGCGTGTCATGTAGGAACATCCTCCACATGTAAAGTCTATTCGCGGTTTCTTCACGCTTTTATAATTAACCCTTTGAAAAATCACCCCACGTACGACATGTTTGGTTTTTTTCCTAAACATGTCATGTATCACGAGCTTTTTATACTTATATTAACATAAAATTACCTATTTTTTGATTAAATTAAACTTTGACTAATATTTTANCGCCGTGCCGGCCAGCCTCCAGGTCGCTGTGCGTTCAAAAACGTGCGCATGTCGCAATGAAAGATGGTGGTTATCGTGATCGCAGTGCGTGTCATGTAGGAACATCCTCCACATGTTAAGTCTATTCGCGGTTTCTTCACGCTTTTATAATTAACCCTTTGAAAAATCACCCCACGTACGACATGTTTGGTTTTTTCCTAAACATGTCATGTATCACGAGCTTTTTATACTTATATTAACATAAAATTGCCTATTTTTTGATTAAATTAAACTTTGACTAATATTTTGCCTACAAATTGTCGTATTTTATTATAATTGATAGAAATTAAAACAGATAGACAATGGATGTGTTGGTAACGTCTAGTAATAAATAGTCCTTATACAAAATATGATTAGACTGAGTGTACACAAATGCTATACTTTGTCTGTTTGGTGCAATTTTATAGAATTTGTTAAACTTTGTTTGCATGAGGCGGAGGGATATCTTGGAAGTAGAACTTCAGCAGGGCTCCAGAAAATTTGGAAGTAACCGTGAATGGACTTCAGATTTATACGAAAAGGCGGTANTGTTAAACTTTGTTTGCATGAGGCGGAGGGATATCTTGGAAGTAGAACTTCAGCAGGGCTCCAGAAAATTTGGAAGTGACCGTGAATGGACTTCAGATTTGTACGAAATGGCGGTGTGTTTCGTGTCGTGTACGTTAGGCCTTCCTTCAGCCAGCAGAATTAAAGTAGAAAATAGTAATGTGAAGTAATATGTTTTATTAATTTAAATATCTAATTTGTAAGAGACAACCTGGTTTTTATTTTCCTTTACTCCATTAAATAACACATCTAAAATTACTACATTTTATAATAAATCGCTACTTTACTAAAATCAAGTTAATTTCTACTCTTGTATGATTGGTTGAACATAAGACGTGTACATACGTTATGAACCACACATTTTATAGACGTTCAATGCAGACCTTCAGTCGCTGAGCAGCATGATTCAGTGGTTGCCAACCTTCTTGGCTCCCCTCACCAGTGGGAANCAGCCAGCAGAATTAAAGTAGAAAATAGTAATGTGAAGTAATATGTTTTATTAATTTAAATATCTAATTTGTAAGAGACAACCTGGTTTTTATTTTCCTTTACTCCATTAAATAACACATCTAAAATTACTACATTTTATAATAAATCGCTACTTTACTAAAATCAAGGTAATTTCTACTCTTGTATGATTGGTTGAACATAAGACGTGTACATACGTTATGAACCACACATTTTATAGACGTTCAATGCAGACGTCTCTTACGCACACGAAATCAATCGTTAACCGACCTTCAGTCGCTGAGCAGCATGATTCAGTGGTTGCCAACCTTCTTGGCTCCCCTCACCAGTACGAAGAA